>AWUE01020763.1:0-24404 GCA_001974825.2 Corchorus olitorius | reverse complement strand
AGGCGAGCATGTCCTGGATCCTCGCTCGCCATGACAATGATACACGCAACAATTGGAGCTTTGGTTCAATGCTTTGATTGGAAGGTGAAAGGTGGAGAAATGGTTGATTTGACAGAGGCATATGACTTTGCCATTACCCTTGGAATGGCAAAGGTGCCCGTGTACTATCCTATCTTACATTTTAATCCATTTAAACATGCATAAAAAAATCTTGGCAGAAAAAAAAAATGCATAAATAAATCATCTATCTATACATACATGTTTGTTACTTACATTTTAGTACTACGGAAAGTGGAAACAGGTGTTAGTGTCTCGCCCTTGGAGATCTTTATGTTTTATGTCGGATGTTGGAATACTCTGTCTTCCTTCAACTTATATATAAAATAAAATTAAAATATAATTTATTTAATTTCTTTTTTTGGTTTAAAAAATATAATTTACCTATGAAATGTCATTCAAAGTGTTCATAGACAGGGGTCATCAAGGATCACCAGCTTCTGCAAAAGTTTCCTGTCCTGTTAAAAGAGGAGCTGGAACCTCATCTACTGATTATCAGGGAATCCATATGGATTAACTCTTCAAATTGCTCGTGCTTTCAAATTTGCAAATCCATTTTTTGTTGTTAAGTTAGCACCATCATCTGTTCACAGATATGCATTGGTTAGTCATTATTACTTCACTTGATTTCTCTGCCAATTTTGCTCACGAATTATGTTACTAGAAGAATTTCCATCTAGCATCCTCTTTGAAACAATTTTTTTTTTTTTAATTTAATGAATTCTGAATTACATTACACCTATTGTTTTCAAGCAGAGCATATCAGAAGAATTTGCCAGAAAAAATTTTCCAAAGACCGTGACACATGCTGATTTAACCCTTTGTCGGAATGGGAATTCGAAGTCATGGCCAGCGGAGTTCCATCAACGAAGCATTGCAAAATCGAATCCGAGAATCAGTTTTTTTTTTGGTAATCATTTTCATTTGCCAGAAAATTAACTAGCTTAACAAGTTTTAATTTCGATCATTAATGGAGCTAATTATAAAACTGGAATGTCTAGCTACCCAAGTTGCCTACATAAACTTCCTCAGTATAAAAATGTTGAAAATTATTGAGTTGATTTTATTTCAAGTAATGGAGCTGTCAAAATTAATGGTTTGAGCCTTGAGAGTGATGGTCCTATGGACTCGAGTTCGTGGGAGTTACCACGCAACCGAGACTAAATCACACGTATGATCATAAATTGATGTGAATTTTAAGTTTACACATATATATACTACATATTATTTGAAACACCCAATGAAATTACTAAATGCCCATTTTGAGGATCGATGAGGAGGCTTGATTTAAACGTTTTTTGTACTTTTCTGTCCTTTCTCACTTGGTTAATTACCAAAAAGTACTATTAATGTTAACATTATTATTTCAATGAATTTACTATTTCATCCCATGTTTGGGTTAATGAGGGGTTAGATTATTAAATATTTGGCTCAAATCTCAAATAGGTCTCCCAACTTTGCCATAAATCTCAAATAAGGGCCCGAACTTTAAAAATGGCCAAATAAGAGCCCCAACTTTTAGGGAAAGCTCAAATAGGTCCATTGTATTAAACTAATTTTTACTTTTAGCTTCAAATTTCGACCATAATGGATGTAATTTTTTTCGATTTTGGACTAGAGTACCATCGACATTTGATAGGGGAATAATTAACTTTAACCCTACTGTTAATGAGGGTTTTTAACGTAATTAATGTGTTTTTTATTTTTAATCCTGAATTAAAAGTTATTTTGTATTTTATTTTTTATTTTATGTTAGTTAATTTTCTAAAATCATAATTACAAAAGTCACATGTCAATTTCTTATTTATTCACATAATTTTTTTCTACAGTGTGACTCACGCTCCGATTGTATTAACATAATGAATCTATTTGAGCCTTCCCAAAAAGTTGGGACCCTTATTTGACATTTTTTAAAGTTCGGACCCTTATTTGAGATTTAAGGCAAAGTTGGGGGACTTATTTGAGATTTCAGCCTAAATATTTTAGTTTTTAATTTTTTTCCATTGACCAAATTACTTTAAACCCTTAATTAGTTTCTCATCATTTCTTTTTCCTCCATACTTATGAATTTACTATTAAATCCCATGTTTGGGTTAATGAGGGACTAGATTATTAAACATTTTAGTCATTTTCCACCTACCAAATTACTTTAAGTCCCTAAACTTTGGTTAATGTTGAGATGGATAACTCTACTTTTTGGTCTTTTACCAAAGGTGAATGTGAACGCAATTATTTGTGGTTTTAATAGTAAATTTATCCCATGAATTCAATATTGTATTTTTTGAAAAAAAAAAATTGCATTATTATACATTTCATGTTCAAATAGAATGATTATAGTCTTATTTTTTTCAAAAAAAAATTTATTATAGTCTTTTAAATTCATGAAATGATGGTTATTTCTTATATTGCAATATATTTTTCTATCTTTATTCGATAAATTAAGCGATAATAATTCTAAAAAAGGGAAAATAGTATGACACCAACTACAAAAACTTTTATTTTCTACAACAACATGTTTTAAAGCACTACTATTTTACTTTGTCAGATTAATTCTTCAATTATAAGATCCTGCTCCAAATATCGAATTTGCTAACCACCTACTCACATATATCATAAGAACCGAGAAAAAAAACTCTATAACAAAAATATTTGTTAGCCACAAATCAAGAATGCTCGACGCGCCAGCGCGAGCCGATCAACTTGTAGTATTTTAAATGAATTTTAGTTTGGAATGTGAAATTTTTTAAAATTTTATATTTATCGAGGTAGAAGTTCAACATAAAGTTTCGTACCAAATAAATTTTTCTTTTGTTCAATTAAGGACATTAATAATTAAGATACGATTTGAACATGAAGTTTAACTCCAAATAAATTTTTTATTTATTTTATAGGTAGATATGGACTTCTAAACATTGGGTAAACTTAAAATTCACATCAATTTATGATCATACGTGTGATTTAGCCTCGGTTGCGTGGTAACTCCCACGGACTCGAGTCCATAGGACCATCACTCTGAGCCTTGAGGGAGGGTGAATAAAAGCCAAGCATAACTTGGAGAGATAGAAGAAGTCATTATAGGAAAGGTTTTTCTTTTTCTCCATTAATTGCTTTTCCTTAATTTTGAGAATTTTTAGAAAAAGGTGTAAAACAAATTGTTTTACATCGGATGTAAGTTGATCCTTCCTCCACTTATATAAAATTTTTCTTATAAATATATATCTAGCATTTCATGTAAATAAGCATTAGACAACATGTAAAAATTAATGACAATATGGAAAGAAAATGTCGGTTGTTTTAAACTTTAGATCTCAATTAATTCACTCCAAATAAACTTTGGACATTGTTTAATTCGAAATCAAGTTACATTAGACTCCAAATGAAAAGAAGCTCTCCCAATACTTATTTTTTTCTATTTATAATACTTGAATTTGAAATTTTTGTTTAAAATACATTGAGTTCTTTCCATTCATTCAACAAATGATGGTATTTTGGCTCACGTTTCAATAATGATATTTACTGGTATATAAATCTTTTTAGATTTGAGAAAGGAACCAAGCAATAAAATAATTTTTAACAATACAAATTCCAAAAAATAATTAACTTTTTAATACGTAAAACTGTATTTAGTAACATATTAATCTATAAAAAAAATATTAACAATAACAATATCTGGTTTGTGTCGGACTGGGGGGCCAATTTTATGTTCTTATGGCTGAGCATAAGAACTACTACAGGTTTTGAAAAATCTTTGGGGTCTAAACGTGGCTCCGCCACTGTTTGTATATGAGATCATGTTCATGGTGGTCTTATAGTCTTAATTTTATTGTTATTTATGGATTTTTATTGTAATGTGAGTGAAAGATATAATGCAGTTACCTGAAAAAGACACAGGAGCAACAAAGTGGAGCCTTTTCATCTATATTCCTTGTAATGCATTTAGAAAATCAATACTCTTTGTATTTTCTTTTTCATCTATACTCCTAATTGATGGAGAGTTAGGGAGAGAAAAGATAAATACAATTAATGAAAAGTTGAGGTATTTAGGTTATTTCAAGTATTTTTTTTACTAAATTTAAGATGAATTAAACATTATTTTAATATATATGCTATTCAAGGTGTTTCACTTATTTTGAACCGAAAGGAATATTTTATATTGGAAGATAACAGATATAAAAAGACGAAATAAGTATTAAATAGACTTAACAGGCACCCGTTAGCTATTTCCCTATTTAACTTCCTACTTCTACAATGTACGAAAAAAAAATTAATGAATTTTAACTTCCAATCTTACTTGGATGACACGTTAAGACTATCATTAAATGATTGAATGAAAAGAAAAGAAGAGTCGACTTTGTACAGAAGTAACTCCTAAGCTACTCCTTCGGTTCCTAATTTGATGTCAACTTCTAGAAGAAATTCTTGTCCCTTTTTATATGTCTATTTTCTTTTTGGTTTATTTACAATTTAACTTTGTTTGAGGCAGGTTGGCCTATGGGGGTAAAGCTCTCCTAATAATGGTTTTCTCTATTCACAAGACTCGAACCCGAGATTTATATGTCTATTTTTAACTAAGTTATATATTTTATTCTTATAGCGCTAATTATTGTACAACTATCTTCACTCATATTTAATGTACACACAATATAAAGAGAAAAGTGTAAAAGCTAAAAATTATAATAAATAGTATATCAGAAGTTAATGAAATACCTACTTTTTTTATTTAACGTATGTCATTACTGATTCAGTTAAAAAGAATACTCCCTCTGTCCCATATTATCTGTCCCTTTTGGGTCAAACTAATCAAACATTTGACCTTTAATTACAAAAAAATATATATACAATCAAATTTTCATAAAATATGTTTTGAAAAGTTTAAGATTTAACTTAATCAAAACATAATTTTTTAAAATTTATTTTCATATAATTTTTTTATAATTAAAGGTCAAAGTTAAGAACTTTGACCCAAAAGGGACAAATAATATGGGACGGAGGGAGTATATAATTAGGGACCAAGGGGGTATAAGACAAATTCATGGTTTTGAAAACCGGACCGGACGGTCCAACCGGTTCAACCGGGTACCGGTAAGTCATCCGGGCTAATAAGATGCCTAAACCGCGGTCTGCGTGAATCGCCACAGAACCGTTTAAACCGGATGACCCGGAACCGGGTTGAACCGGTAATTAACGGTTTTTTTGACTTTTTTGAAAAAAAAAAAAATCAGAATTTCAAAACGACATGAGAGAATGAGTTTTATGAGCAGAAACAAAAGAAACAGCCCTTTGTTTTTTGAAGCATAATCGAGAATCGAGATTGAAGAGAAAAAAATCCCCAAAATTAAAACTAGGGTTCTTCAGTCTTCACTTCTTCTTCTTCATCAATCATCATCTTCATTCTTCAATCTTCATCTCTTCCTTGTTCCTTCACCGTCGGACCGTCGGTAAGTTATTGGTTCTTCAAATTTCAAATCTTCTTCTTCTTCTCTATCCTCTTCTTCTTGTTCCTCTCACCTCTGTTCTTCTTTTTTTTTTCTGCGTTTTATTACCTCTGTATTGCCTTGACCTTTTGGCCTTTTGGGTTTTGGACGAGAGCAGGCAGGGCCTCACGATGAGCTAACTTGCGCTGAGCAGGTGGCATTTAACCCAACCGTCGCTGCCAGTACTGCATCTTCTTGAGCTTTGTGTATTCTCCTAGGTAGCCAAATTTTATTGTTATTGTTATTATACTGCTCTCTGTCTCTGGTCAAAGAAGAAATGTTTAATAAGGAAGCCTAGCTATATAAGCTTTTAGCTTACATAGCAGTATGGCGCAAAGGCAAAAGCTTAAGGTCAATTAAAGGGTTTTTATTGCCTTTCGCCATTCTAGGTTTCTCTTCCACTTGCTTTTTCAACTTAAAAGGCTGAGAGACACCATTGTTGTTATTATTTCGATGATATAGTTTTTGGGAGAACTTTCAGCTTTTTAGGCTCCAAAGGCAGTGTTTAATTATACATGAGCAGGAAATGTAATAGAGTATGTCATTGTCAGTCCTTGCAAATATTTACTGAGCTTAGAAATCCAGAGAATATAGGCTGTTAGTTAAGGTTTGGTTCCACAGTTTTATCTTCTGCATATTTTTTTTTATGGATTTTTTTGTCGAATGTCCATTGTGCAATTGTGCTGTTGTGCTGTTCAATTCGAATATTAAGCTTTGAATGCAGAATGCTGTTGTGCTTTTTTCGATTGTGTTAACTCTGTTTTAGTTTGCGGAATGCAGCTAGTAGGCTAAACTTATGTAATTTCAGCTTTAATGGGATTCTTTTAAACTCATGAAACTGAAATCTTTTATAATGCAGATTATAATGGAAGAACAAAATAATATAGACACTGAAACTCAAGCTGATGGTAGTGGTGGCGGCTCTGCACCAACACCAACTAATGGCAGTGCAGCAAGTCAGAATGAGACACCAATTTCTAGTAGTAGTAGATCAATTCGTGGAAAAACTGATATGGCATGGTCTTATATCAGTGAATCACTTGGCATTGATGGGAAAAGATTCTATACTTGCACCTTTTGTGCCAAAGTTTTCAAAGGTGGAGGTATTCATCGCATGAAGCAGCATCTTGCCGGTAAAAAAGGTGAAGTCATAGCCTGTAAGAAAGTTCCTTCGGATGTTCGTCATAGGGTTCAACAAAGCTTAAATGATTTTGAACAGTAAAAAAGGGTAAATCAAGCCAATATTGACGATATGAATCCATTTGGGCGAAGTGTTCATCAATTTGAAGGTGATTTTATTGATGTTGAAAGTCAAGGTACTCAAAATACTAGCAGTGGTTCTATTGGTACATCAAGTGCAGCGAAGAAGAGGACTGTTGGTTCAGCCCGAGGGATTTTGTCTTATTTTCCTAGTGGGACTTCTCCTGGATCATAACCTAGTATTAAGGCTGCATTGCAATCCAAAGAAAGATGGGGTCAGGTAGATGCTTCTATAGCTCGACTATTTTATGAGACATGCATCCCAATAAATGTTATAAAATTCAATATATTTTCAGCAAAATGATAGATGCTGTAGCTAGTATTGGGTTGGGTTATAAAAGCTCCTTCATATCATGCTTTGCGCACCAACTTACTTGCAAATGCTAAAAAGGATGTACAATTGCTTATTGATTCCTTGAGGAGTAGTTGGGCAGAATCTGGATGCACTTTGATGGGGGATGGTTGGAAAGATAGTAGGCAAAGATCTTTAATTAATTTCCTTTTGTATTGCCCAAAAGGAATAAGCTTCATCAAATCTGTTGATGCCTCAGACTTGATTTCAGATGCTGTGACCCTTTGTGATTTGTTTACTGAGATTGTGGAGATTGTTGGTCCGAGCAATATTGTTCAGTTAATCACAGACAATGCAGCTAATTGTAAAGCAGCGGGGAATAAGCTTAATGATAGGTATTTCTAATTTCCTTTGACTTGAATTTAATCCTTAAAGATATATATTGGTAAGATGTCTCATGTTTAATCTTTGCTGAATGACAGGTATCCTAATATCCCTTGGACACCGTGTGCTGCACATTGCTTGAATTTAATGCTTCAAGATATTGGTAAGATGCCTCATATTCAAGATTTGGCTAAAGGTGCTTCATTGATTACTGTTTTTGTCTACAATCACAAGTGGACATTGAGCTGGTTAAGAAGGAGAGAAGGTTGGAAGGAGATCTTACGACCTGGTGAGACTCGATTTGCTACTACTTTTCTTGCGTTACAGAGTTTGTGTGAACATAGGTGTGACTTACAAGCTATGGTCACTTCAAGGGAGTTTAATGCTTGGAATGGATCTAAAACGAACAAAGCCAAACAAGTGGTGGATCAAATTTTAGATAGTATGTTTTGGAATAATTCTGCAGTGACTGTCAAGGTTGTGACTCCGCTTGTGCGCTTGCTGCGAATGGTGGATTCAGATGAGAAGCCAGCTTTAGGTTATGTCTATGATGGAGTGATTAGAGCCAAAAATGCCATTCGAGAGACTTTTAAGCATCAGAGGAAGTTTTATGAGCCTTTTACCAACATTGTGCAAGAGAGATGGGATTTTCAGTTGTGCCAAGATATACATGCTGCTGCATTTTATTTGAATCCAGTCTTTCAATATGATGAAGACAAGTTTTGCCATGCACCCGATGTCAAGAATGGACTTTTAGCTATACTAAGTAACACTGAAATTGATGGGAGCTCCTCTAATTTGGTGGGTGAGATAGCTCTCTTCCGAGACCGTGTTGGTAGTTTTGGCCAAAAGCTTGCACTAAATACTTACAAAACTTCAAAACCGGGTAAAATATTCTACTATATTCTATTGTCCTTTGTTTTACTTCTATTTAATATTATACTACCTTGTTACTTGCTTATTTTAATTTAGTACTTTTGATGTTATTTAGATGATTGGTGGAATGTTTGTGGAGGAAGTGCTCCAAATTTGCAAAAATTGGCTATTAGAATTCTAAGCCAAACCGCAGCTTCTTCCGGTTGTGAAAGAAATTGGAGTGCTTTTGAAAGAGTACACTCCAAAAGAAGAAATCGATTGGAGCATCAAAGGCTAAATGATCTTGTCTTTGTACATTATAATCTAAGATTGCAAAATAGGTATGTTGTTAATCATTTTTATATATTTATTAGTTTTCTAATTTCTAGTTTATAATTTGTTGTTATTTACTTATTTGATTATATTTGTTAATTTTATGATTTGTAGGACTGCTTACAAGGACACTTTCTTAGATCCTATTGATTATGAGTGTACTGATAAAGTTGATACATGGATCATTGAAGTAGAGCCTCCTCCACTTGAACCAGAAATTGATATTGAAGAGTTGGAAGATTTAGCTTCTTTGGGAGAGGAGAATGATCAAAATGCCCATGGTTAGTATTATCTTTGATTCTTTCTCTTTTTAAACTTAGGCAAAAATGTTATTAAAATATGCTTGAATATTTATTTTATTGTCACCACATTGTTTTATAGATGTATCTCATGATCAAAATGCTCATGGAGATGTTGAATTTGATTTCTCCTCCTTTGACATTGCGAGAGCTCCATCCTCAAGCAATCAAGCTAATAGGACTTGATCTTCAATTTATATTTAGAAGAAGTTACAAACTTTGAACATTTTAGTATTGAATTTGTGGACTGTTGTTATTGACTTTATTGTTGGATAATTTGTGGATTTTTCATGTGTTTTGTAATGAGTAATGACTAATGATGTTGTGGTTGTGGACTTGTGGTCTTGAATTGGCCAAATTTGAGTATTCTTGAATTAGTTTTGTATTTTTGCTGCATGGGATTGGGATATGCGGATTTGGCAGTGGCACCTACTGGCTACTGGCTACTGTAAAAAAATAGAACAAGGCAGGGGGCTGTGATTGAACCACCCGGCCGGTCGGACCGATCGGACTGGTCAAACCGCTGACCGGTGCCAAGAACGGTTTGAAGCCTGGGTCGGTTACAAAAAGCATGGACAAATTAATGAATTAATTGTTCACCAAATTTTGTAGTTAAATCTTAAATGCATGGTCCCATTACGGATCTATATATACAGCTATAATATGCTATGTTTAGAATTTAGATGATCTTATCTTATTAGTTATCCCATCAAAGATATTTCAATATTAATATTAAATAAATTGCAAGTCTATATAAATTATAAAATTTAATTTTGCGAGAAAGAAATTTTAATTATTGACTAGCTCCAATTTTTTTTGCCAATATAGGAACCCCAAAACAAGGAATAATTATAATACAAATCTAATGATTGATTCCACCAATTAAAAAAAAGGCATATCTAATATTTTTTGGAGAAAATAAATTCTTAAATTATTAACAGATAAAAACAATAAAATGCATATATATTATTGAGCATTAATTTATTCATTTAATTTAAATTGAGAAGGTTGAGGTGTATAATTGCTCTACGTATTGTTAAGGCGATTATTGGAATATTTATATTTAGGTTAAGCCTTAGTATAATTTAATTAACAAGTGGATCTGCTGTCGGGTGTTCAGCAATCTACTTCTTTGAACATTTTTCTATTCGAATTAAATTGTTTGATACGTAGAAAATTTCGAAAGTACTATGGTGTTAAATGTGTTGCATCTTTAAAATGTTATACTATTAACATTGAGTATATGTCCTAAAGTTAACAATAAATTAAAAATATTAGTTTGTACATGGACATGTGCAATAGTTTCAATTTTGTTTCCTCCTCTAAAGTGTGTAGAACTTAAACAAAAACTAAGTTTACTCTCTTCTTCATATAGACATGAAAGGCCTGAAGAGAGGTTACAATTCTAGATAATTAAGGGGGATATGATTTATCATAACATTTATATGAAAGGAAAGAATAATTACAGAAAAGGGCTCAAGGCAAGAACTGGCTAGAAACTATAGGAAAGTGAGACAAGGAGTTTGAGGTTTGAAAGACTTGTTTTCATTTATGTTTATGTTGAGTATATATAGACAAGGTGTTTACAAGTAAGATTACAATCGGATTACAAAATCATAACAATAATTCTAAATTCAAAAGTGCATTGAATTGGTCAAGAGGATGGGATAAAACGTTATCCCTCTATACGCCCCCTCAAGATAGAGTCTCCAGGCAAGACTCCTATCTTGGAAACTAGATGAAGAAACTTGGACCTTGGGAGAGGTTTGGTGAGTAAATCAGCCAATTGATCATGAGTAGGAACATGTCGAACTGTGAGCTGCCCAGTGTTTACTTTGTCTCAAACAAAATGAAAGTCAATTGATATATGCTTTATCTTTGAATGCAATGCAGGATTCATGGAGACATATGTTGCTCCAACATTATCACATAGGATGAGAGGAACTTGTTTAGTTGAGACATGCAATTCTTGCAAAATATTTTGCAGCCAACTTAATTCTGCTGCAGCATTAGCGATGGCTCTGTACTCGGCTTCGGTTGAAGACCTGGCTACTGTTTTCTGCTTTGAACATTTCCAGGAGACAAGATTGCCAGCAAAGTAAATGAGATAAGAAGAAACAGACTTTCGGTCCCCTTTATCACCAGCCCAGTCGGCATCTGTATATGCAAGTATAGAAGGAGAACTAGATGGAGTAGATTTCAGAAACAAACCATGAGAAGCAGTACCTTTTAAATATCGAATTTCTTGAAGAGAAATTGTTTCACCTCACATAGCCCCTTATCATTTGTTGCAAGTAAAATGTCATCCACTTATAGAAATATATCTTATTTCTTATCATAAAGTATATATGGAATAATTTTGCTCTGAGCTTTAATAGTTGACCAATAATAGGCATAATGAATTAAGAAACTTTTATTCCCAAAAAAAAAAAACTTTACTTTGTTATTATGATCTTAACAACAAATATAACATTTTGGTATCTCAAATTGTTTTGAATTTTTTTTTGAATCATTAATTACTGAAGTTTAGCATTCAGTAATATTTTTATCATGATGGCAAAAACAAAATAACATTTTATCAACTATGATATCTTCGATTAAAAAAAAAACCTATGATATCCGAAGTATGCCAAAAAAAAACATGCATGATATCCGATTTGACAAAAAAAAAATCATGATATTCCGAAGTATGACGAGCAAAAAATAGGGGTATACATATATAAGCCCAAGCCCAACATCAAGGACTGGTTGTAGGTGTAGCCTCTTCTTTGAGATGAGCCCGATGGGTCGAACCGAATCTTCTTCAAAATCGAATAGGCCACGGCCTAGCCTGCGATAATCAAACCACAACAACGGCCTAGGAAAGTTCGATTTTGTTTTAACTTGGTAGTTTGTGATTTTTGCGTGGATGGGATGATTAACTTAACTATACAAGTGGCTATGAGTTGTGTTGTCATTACCAGGCAGAAAAAGGATTTCGCTTTTGAATTGTTATGAAGTTTTATTTGAACGATTTGGTCTGCATTAAAAGACGAAAACTGGGTTTTGTGTGACAGAAAGAGTGTGGCAGTGAGAAAAGATGACTAGTTAATTTTCCAAATGTCCATGCTTTTGTCAGATTTGATTCCCTCTTGTCAAAATGTCAAGAAACAGTGTAAGTTTTCACTTAACAGATCAGAGACTTTGATATGGAATTTTCCTTTTGTGCAAGTAAACCATGAATGTATATATAAAGTATAAACCCTCTATGTGTTTCAAGTTGTTTTACTTAGGTTATTATTTAAAGTTCAGCAATGGGTCATCACCATTTTTTCAAGATAGTTCTTGAAGATGCCATTCAGGAAGGCAAGCTTGTAAGTCTGTTACTCTGTCTCCAAGTTTGTTCAATCTTCAAGTCTTTATCTGGTAATTGGTATGAAATGAAGTGATGAGAGTAAAAATGTAAATGTTCCAATGTAAAAATATAATTACCATGTCTTCCTTGTTGCATCATCCATTTTGCATTTCTTCTTCTCTTCTGTATACCTCTTCCATTGTTTTGCTTTGTTCTTTTAATGTCCTTTTGACTAATTCCATATAAAAATAAACTTTCCATGTTAAATTTGGCTTTTCCTTCCATGGTTACTCTAAAAATCAGATGCAGAGTAGGCAAAAACAGAACACTAATTTGGTTTACAGCTTAATTTGAGGGTTTTCATTATTGTTAAACAGGAAATTCCTCCAAAGTTTGCAAGAGAGTATGGGAATGCCCTGTCAAGCCCTGTATTCTTGAAAGTCCCAACTGGTGCAGAGTGGCAAGTAGAACTGGCTAAACGTGATGGTAAAATTTGGCTGGAAAATGGATGGGACAATTTCGCCCGACATTACTCTCTCAAGCACGGATATTTCTTGGTCTTTAGACTTGAAGGAAATTCCCATTTCCATGTTCTCATATTTGATAAAACTGCTTCAGAGATCAAATATCCGAATCCCAATCAAAATGATAAGGCGATCAAGATTGAAGAATATGAAGAGGAGAACTCTATACAGATCATAGCTGAAATTTCTCCAGGCAGACGAGAGAAATCACAATGGCAATGTGGTAGGCCTTATAAGAGGCCGAGAACAAATCCTAGTTACGAAAAGCCTAAATCTGCACCTGGAAAACGTGTGGGGAAGTCGACTACAGTCTGCAATTTCCGACAATTGAGTTCTTGTGAAAAATCTAAAGTTCTTGAAAGAGCTGGTTTCAATTCCGACAATCCATACTTCATACTTGTCATGCACCCGACACAAATAATAAAATACTGCTTGGTAAGTTACCATCGAAATGGAATCCAATTTTGTTTTTATTATATTTCTCTTTCTGATAGTTTAAGATTTTATCTTTCTGTGTTTTAATTTGTTTTGAACATGTCAGAGTATACCCTCAGAGTTTGCCAGGAAATATTTGAAGAATCGTGGTGAAGTATTTCTTTCTAATTCTGGGAAAACTTGGTCTGCTAACTACTACTCTTGCCTAAATCCTAACAAACAACCTTATGTAAAACTCAGATGGGTTACTTTTGTACAAGATAACAAGTTGAAAGTTGGTGATATTTGTGCTTTTGAGTTGATTAATCGTATCGAAATGTCATTCAAAGTGTTCATAGATAGAGGTCATCAGAAGGCAGAGTTTCAAGGAACCTCAACTACTCATCTGGGCAGTCATGGATTAACTCTTCAAATAGCTCGTGCTTTCAAATCTGAAAATCCATTTTTTGTTGTTAATTTAGCACCATCATCTATTCACAGATATGCATTGGTTAGTCATCTCATTATTATTTCACTTGATTTCTATGCCAATTTTGCTCACAACATATTGAATTATATGTTGCTAGAAGAATTTGCATCTGGCAATATCCTCCTCTTTGAAACACTCCTTTTTTAATTTAATGAATTCTAGATTACATTACACCTTTTGTTTTCAAGCAGAGCATACCAGAAGAATTTGCCAGAAAATTTTCCAAAGACCGTGACACATGCTGATTTAACGCTTTGTCGGAATGGGAATTCGAAGTCATGGACAGCGGAGTTCCATCAACGAAGCATTGCAAAATCGAATCCAAGAATCTGTCATGGTTGGAGGGAATTTGTGCAGGATAATAATCTACAAGTTGGAGATATTTGTGTCTTAGAGATGAGGAAGGAAAGCTCTACAATCTCCTTGAATGTAATCGTTTATAAATTATGACCAAGCTGCTAATATTGCAGATGCAAAAGGGCTGCCACCCATCATTACCCACAAGGTGTGTAAAGTCCACTACTATGAAGCTACTTATCCTTTTGGTTCATATTTTGAGTGAACGCTTGCTTAGAGTTTTTTTTTAATCATTCATTTGCCCGAAAACTAGCTTAACAAGTTATTGGATCATTCGAGCTAATTACAAAACTGGAATGACTAGCTTTCGAAAACAAATATAAAAACGTTTGAAGGGTTAAAATTAAAGCCCTAAAGAAGAAAAATGGATCAAGGCCCAAAATATTATGTCTCTGGGTCTTATTTCACGTTGAAAATTGTTGAGCTGATTTTTAAAGTAATGGAGCTGTCAAAATGAATGGTTTGAGAGACGGAGAATAAAAGGCTAAAAGCCGAGCATCACTTGGAGTTCGTAGTAGGAAAGCTTTTTCTCCATTAATTGGTGACTAATTTGATCAAATTAGTCCCTAATGTCTATGAAAATACTCAAATAAAGGTCTAATTTTTTAATTTGGTTAATTAAATTCCTAACGTTGTAAAAACGGCTCAGATCAGTTCATGATGTCAAATTGATATGTTGACGAATTCGAAAACGTTGGGGACTTAAATAGACTCTAGATTGATTTGAGTCGATTTTGCAACATCAAAAGACTTAAATTGACTTTGATGACTGATTTGAGCCAATTTTGCAATATTAAGAGACTTAAATTGACTTTGATGACTAATTTGAGCCGATTTTGCAATATTAGAGATTTAATTAATCAAAATAGAAGGTTATATCCTTATTTGAACATTTTTGTAAACAATAGAGACCAATTTGAACAATTATCCTTAATTAATTGCTTGTTTTATTTTAATTTTAAGAATTCAGTTAAGTCCAAAAACTTAAAAAAAGAAAAGAATGGACAGAGGAGAAGAATTTAAGTTTGAAGTTAACTTGTATGGCAGCCATGGATTAGCTTATTAATAGCTTCATCAATAAAATTATCTTCCTATTTCCTACAATGTACGAAAAAAAATTAATGAATTTTAACTTCCAAGCTTATTCTGATGACATGTTAAGACTATCATTAAATGAAAAAGAAAAGAAAACTTGAGCTCGTTTGGTATCGTTTCTGTTTTCTGTTTTCTGTTTTCTGTTGCCAATTTTCTGTTTTTAGAAACAAAACAGTGAAAACATGTTTGGCAGACTGTTTCTGTTTTCAAAAATTTTGGAAACAGAAGCAGTGTTTTGGAAAAAAGTGGAAGCAAGAATTTTGTGTTTTCATGTTTTTCCAAAACACTTCCAAAACACAGAAGCACAATGATGAACAGTAACTCACATACTTTTTAACCATTTTTTTTACTTTTTTATTTAAAAACATACAACCAAATTGTATATCCAAACATGTTTTTGTTTTCAAAAATTGACAGCACAACAAAAACAAAACGAAAACGAAACAAAACAAAAAACAGAAAAACGAAAACGATGCCAAACGACCCCTAACTTTGTACAATGTTGGCAATAATTTAAATCTACTCCTTCTGTCTCTAATTAGATGAATTATGAGGATAGTCATTAGCTATTCTCTTATTAATTAGCTTCATCAATAACTTTATTTTCCCACTTACGAAAAAATTAATGAATTTTAACTTCCAATCTTATCTCGATGACACGTTAAAACTATCATTAATGAAAAGAGAAAAAAAAAGAGTTAACGGTATACAGTCATCTAAAACTACTTCTTCTATCCCTAATTAGATGAATTATTCATTATTTAGATCATTTCAAGTTTTTTTTACTAAATTTAAGATTAATTAATTATTATTTTAATATGCTAGTTCAAGTGTTTCACTCATTTTGGACCGGAAGGAGTATTTTATGTTGTAAAATGACAAATATAATTATTAATTACTCCCTCAGTCCCATATTATCTGTCTATTTACGGTCAAAGTTTCCTAACTTTGACCTTTAATTATAAAAAAATTATATAAAAATAAATTTTAAGAAATTATGTTTTGATTAAGTTAAGTCTTAAACTTTTCAAAACATATTTTTTTAAAATTTGATTGTATATATATTTTTTGTAATTAAAGGTCAAATATATGATTGGTTTGACCCAAAAGGAAAAGATAATATGAAACGAAGGGAGTAGCTTCCTCAAGTATCCTACTTTCCTGCTTCCCTACTTCCCTACTTCCTACAACGTACGAAAAAAATAATGAATTTTAACTTCCAACTTTATTTCGATTAGACGTTAAGACTATCATTAATAAATGAAAAGAAAAGAAAAGTCTACTTTGTACAACATTGTACAATAATTTAAAGCTACCCCTTCTGTTCCTAATTATATTTACATTTCTAGAAGAAATTCTTATCTCTTTTTATATGTTTATTATTCTTAATTATCTAAGCTATATTTTGCTTTTATTAAGGGAAAATTTCAAAAAAGGTGGTCTATCAGCAATTTTTATTAATTGGTCTAATGGAAATAAATAATTATGATTAAGTAAATCATATTTTTACAAAATTTCTAAGAAGGAAATTACAATTACCTTTCTAACCTTATTTAGGTATAATTATCTCTCCAATTGACAAACCCTATATCTTCTATTTGTTTCCTGCCTGTCGTCCTTTTCTTCCCCTTCTCTTTTTAGTTTTTTTGAAATCTTTTTGTCTCCTTGAACAACCAATAAAGCCACTCAATTCATTGCACAGAAGAAGAAATTGCCATTGACGTCAATATTTTCATCTAATTTTTGTTTACAATTTGGTTTTTCTTTGGCTTTGAGCATGGATTTAATAAAAGAAGGAATACCTTGTCCAAGATTTTTCTTTTTGCCACTGATGTCAATATTTTCATCTAATTCTTGTTTTCAATTTGGTTCTTCTTTGGCTTTGAACATGGATTTAATAAAAGAAGGAATACCTTGTCCAAGATTTTTTTTTTTTTTTCAGAAATAATGTTTTCAATGCTATTGTTCATGGCCATGGAAGTTGTTTATTGCAATTTTTTCTGCTGATATATTCATTACACTTGGTGGATGGATGAACAAGGGACAAAATATTGTTAATTAAAGAGGAAAAAAGCCCAACGTACATACTTTTTTTTTATTCAATAAGGTTAGAGAGGTAATTACAATTTCCTTCTTATAAATTTTGTAAGGTATGATTTACTTGACAATAATTATTTATTTCTATTGTATCAAATAATAAAAATTTCTAATAGATCGCTTCTTTTTGAAATTTTCCCTTTTATTAATCCTAATTAATACACAATTATCTTCTCTCATATTTAGGCTTAAATACAAAAAAATCACTTATCTCTTTTATTTGGGACAAATAAATCTCTCATATTTTTTTTTCTAAAAAAATCCATTTCCTTCCAAAAGTGGGCCAAGTTAGTCCCTTTTGAACGGCCGTGAGTGACTAACGGCCGTTAACTTTGCTGACAGGAATTTCCACATCAGCAAATAATTAGATGTGTTAAGGTGTAAATAAGATTTGATGATTATTCAAATTTGATTAGGTGACACTATCCTAATGGAATCCTAAAAACTCCCCTTTTTAGGATGATCCTGATGGAATTTAAACCCTTAGTATGTATGAGCTTTGTTTGTTAACGGAATGTGATCGGTCGTCAGCAAATCATAAAAATAAAATCCCAACAATTACTAACTAAAGATAGCTAGGGCAAGTAGGGGTCGATCCCACAGAGAGATAGGTTATTATTCTTTTTCTTAAAACAAACAAATAAAATAAAGAAGATTTTGGAAGTAAAATTAAATCAAATCAAACTAATAATTAAAACTATCTAAGAAAGCAATCAAGAAAATTAAAGAAAACAATTAATTAAGAAGCAAAAAATAAATTGAGAAAATAATTAAGAGAACTCTCCAACATAGAATTAATATCCCTCTTGACAACAATAACACGAATCATTGATATCTAAAGATTATGAAAACAATGGATAGCTTGCTTGGAATTTAATCCTAAATTATCTTAATTAGATAAAGCTCTTGATCCAGTGTGAATTATCCCTTTTATTCTTTAAACAATTACCTCTTGATCCAGTGTGATAATTACTCAAAAATAAAGCATTAAGATCTAGTAATTTACAAGCACAATGTGCAATTAAAAATTGGTCAAAGATTCTTAAATCCCTTGGAAGGAAGATCATTCGCTTCCAATTGCTACCAAACAATTAAATCCGAAGATCCTTCAAGATTTTAATTTAGCTAATGCTACTTAATTTATCAATAAAGTGCGCGCTTCAATCTATCAAAACAAGTAACATAGAATTCATGCAGAGATATTAAGAAATACCCTATTGATTTTCATATAAAAGCACAAAATCTCACCATGATATAAGTCAAGAGATCAATTAAATTCTACATTGGAGGAAAGAAAAGTTACTCACTCATGAATTGAGTGAGCATCCAAAGAATAAGAAGAAAACTTACAGGTCTTGAAGGCGAAATCTTCCTCTTGAGTAACCTAGGGTTGCCGCCCCTCTCTATGCAAAGAGGGGGTGCGGCACCCTAACCCTAAAACTAGAAGAAAAACTAGAACTAGAAGAGAAAAAGAAGAAGAGAAAATTATCTAGATATTGTGTCTATGTGATTTGTGTTACAGGAGGTGGCTATTTATAGTGGAAATAATCCTAGAAAATTCAATCCTAACTTGGAAAGGGGTCTAAGTCGGTTTTGGGTCTAACTTAGACTCCAAATTAGATTAAAAGTCATCATAGAGTAGAATCCAAGTTAAAATAGGATCCTGAATCCTGATTTCGTGCAGGGACTTCGACGGAATTTTTGGACTTGAAAAGGGCAGAACTGGGTCTTGAACTTCAAAGGAAAGTTGTAGATCTCGGAGTTAGCTTTCCAACGAGTACTCATAGGCTTCAAACGGAGGTCTGAGCAGAAATTTATGATTTTTCTACCAAAACTGCGTCTGAATCCTAATCCTGTTAGGACTAGAATCGGGAATCTACGGGATTTTGGATATCTCCTCGAATATAGGAGTCATTAATTGAGATTTTAATTCCAATTAATGATTTATATGGGCTGAGTATTTTCCCATATTAAATATCCAAAATTCCCTTAGCTTCCAGGCTTCTTCATGGCTTGTCTTCAATCCTTCGCAATTAAAGATCCATTCTTCAATTCTTGCTTCTTGGAAATAATTCTTCAATGATCTTCAAATCTTCAAATTGTCTTCAATAAGTCTTCAAACACGAACTTCGAATCTCCAAATCTATACTCAAAATTACTTTGCTCATATATGTGTAAAAAGTCATCAAAATAGCTCCAAAAGTAGTGAAAATTATCAAATTATCAATTTCACATCTTATAAAGACTCAAATCACAAATATTAACAAAATAATATATATTTAAGCATAAATATATCCAAAAACATAATAAAATAGCCATAAAAATAGGGTTGTTTTTGCCTCGATCAGAATGGCAGTCAGTACAACCAGTCAAAATTAATTACTAAAAAATTACTATCCTCTCTGATTAGCAACAATACAATCAAACAAAAAGTTAGGAAGTACATCGAAAATAACAAAAGGTTCTCTAAAAAAAAGAAAATAACAAAAGGTTCATCTAAAATTGACATCAATCTTCTGTGAGTTTAATTCTGTGGAAGTCCTGTAATAACAACCGACAATCAGAAATGATGTTACCAAGAGGGTGTACATCAGAGTCAGTACTTTTTTGAAGTTGTAAAACCAAAGTAGCGTCAACAGAGATTTGTAAGCTTTGAATATCCTTATCAAAGGATAGTCTAAGTTCATCACGAAGTCCCCATAACTCAGCTTGTATGCTAGAAGCATAACCAATTTTCCTAGCAAAACCGACCAACCATTCACCATATCCATTCCGAATTAACGCCCACCCCCTCCCCCCCACCCCCCCTTCCAGCTTAACCCGGGTTACCACATGAAGATTCATCAGTGTTTAATAAAAACCAGCCAGGATCTAAAGTTTTCCAAAAAAAACATTTATAATAGACCTGCTGATAGTCTTGGTGGGATTGAAAGTCAGGTGGTAAAATTCAATGGAATGAGATAAAGAAGCAAAGAAAACAGAATCAAGGGGTTTAGAGATGCCCTCAAAAATACGAGAATTCCTAGCCTTCCATAAGTTCCAACAAGTAAAAGCAAATAAACAAGGCCAAGCGACACTCTTAAAGCAGGAACATTTGGAGGAAAGATTGAGAATGATCCAATCTTTCAAATTAGGAGAAGTAAAAAAAAATCATCAGGAAAACAAGAAAACATATTCCAAACATTAGAGGCAAAAAGGGCAATCTCTCAAAATATGAAACACAGTCTCTCACAATCAGGACAAACATCACATCCAATGTCATCAGAAATGTTTCTTTTGTAAAGCGAAGAATTGCAAGAAAGTTTATTGTGAATAGAAAGCCACAAAAAGTGCTTAACCCTGTTGGTACAGGGGGGCTTTCCAAACTTTATTCCAAAAGGAATCAGCAACCAAATCAACAACATTTTGCAATGCCATAAGCAGATTTCAAACAAAAATTACCATTGGCAGAATTGATCCAAGAAACAGAATCAAGCAAATGACTTTGCAAACAAAAGGAAACAACATAAATCTTCTGAATGATGCAAGAAGGGAAAACAAACGAAACGTTGCTAAGATTCCAGGTGCCATTAACCCCAAAACAGTCCTTAACCCTAAGCTCATCCTCCTTATAGTTAAGGACTCTGAATCAAAGCTCTAAGAGGTTCGTTATTTTTCATGACAAAAATTAGTGTTAAAACCCTTTTTTACCGTGGCCTTACAGCCACTCTTAAAGACCTCGACCCCTTTCCTCATACTACGCCAAGTATTGGAATTGGAACCTATTCTTTTCTTGAAGGAATTAAGCTTATATTTACAGCTAATGGCTTTCACCCATAAATCCTCTAGCGATCTTTTGACTCGCCAGATGAGTTTGGCCATTAGAGCAACATTTCTAAGCCTAACTTTCCTAAGATTAAGACCGCCAAAACATTTTCTCTTGGTAACAGTATCCCAAGATTTGTGACCACCCATCTCAAATCTTTAACACCCCCAACAAAGTTTTAATTATGCTTGCTTGAGCGTATAAAATCACGAAGCAAACTAGAAAATACACATCTTTTCATAGTGACTCGTTGTAGAACAAAAAATTTCGGCCCAATAAGAATTTTCTACAAGTTTTTTTTAAGAATTTATCCTTAAATTTATTGGATATTTTCTAAAGAAAATTAGTAGATAAATATGACACATGGTCTAACCAATCAGATTTTAATATCTAATGGTTTGACCAATCAGAGTTAATCTGTGAGTCATCACCTGGAAATTGCCAAGAAAATTACATGGAAACTTCCCTGAAGCATCATCCACCGTTGGATTTTACTTTACTTGCAAGTAAAGCAGATTTGCATTAAATGCAAAGGGAATTTCCTCCACTATATAAAGGGAGTCCCCAAAGCTATTTGACACACAATTCAGAAAGCAAAAAAGCTCTGAAGCAGAAAAACTCTGAAGTATTTTCAGATGTTCTTATTCTGATCTTCACCAAAGCTTAAGAAATCATTATTTCGATCTTCACCAACACATTCGGAGGAGATTATTTTCGTTTGTTCAAGATCAAGTCATCGAGACCCTTGAATTAAATTATCAATTCAAGATTGAGTCATCGAGACCCTTGAATTAAATTATCAATTCAAGATTGAGTCTTCGAGACCCTTGAATTAAATTATCAATTCAAGAACAAGTCATCGAGACCCTTGAATCGAATTATTATCAATTCAAGATCAAGTCGTCAAGACCCTTGAATTAAATTATCAATTCAATGTCAAGTCGTCAACACCCTTGAATTAAATTATCAATTCAAGAACAAGTCATTCGACCCTTGAATCAAATCAAATTAAACTCTCAAATTATCATCAAGTTCAAGATCAAGTCATTTGACCCTTGAAGCAAATCTTGAAGCAGAATTTTGCGAAGGAGAATAATCAGATGACAATTTCTTATTATTAGAATTTCCAAAAATTGTACTCGCATTCATCAATCAATAAAATTATTATTTGACTCCAATCTTTCTTGTCTTATTTTTAGACTTAAAAATTTTGTGTCTTACACTCGTACCTTATAAAATTGACTAAATTAGGAGAAACATCTTTTCATAGTGACCCATCTCAAATCTTAACACCGACCGTACTTTTACCGTTGATTTATGCGTTCCCACTTGTATATATATACATATGAGATTTTTCTTACTTTAGGGAATTTTATAGTTTTTAAAGATAGTGACACTATTCTGCTTGCCTAACTCATATGTAGAGTGATTTCCATAGGAATATCATCTTTCTACTTCTTTCTATCCATATACATGATAATTAAGTTGTTGAAGATAGTGAAAAAAAATGGGGAAAAAATGTTGAGTTTTTAGCATTGCATAGATATACAAAAATTATATGCAGGGTGGGAAACAAAACATATGGGCACCAATGAATAGGCATATAATGATAATTGATAATTTCTTATTTGTTAATGACACTGTTTGATATAGAGTGATTCCATAGGAATATATATAATTGATAATTTCATTGCAATTAATAATGTGGAGACTCAGGAATGGTGAACCTGAAAACGATCCCTACTTATTCAGTACAAACAACTTCTTAGGAAGGCTTGTATGGGAGTTCGATCGAAATGCAGGCAGTGAAGAGGAGAAAGCTGAGGTTGAAGGGGCTCGACGAAATTTTTACCAAAACCGGTTCAAGTATAAGCCAAGCGCAGACCTTCTTTGGAGGATTCAGGTAAAAATGTTTCATATATATAATCATTAGACGATATATGTTATTATATAGTTAATTAATGAATTTAATTAAAATGGTGTGTGCTTGATCTCAAAAAAAAAAAAAAATGGTGTGTGCTTGAATCTTTCAAATGCAGTTCCTAAGAGAGAAAAAGTTCAAACAAATAATTCCTCAAGTAAAGGTGAAGGATGGGGAGGAGATAACATGCGAAATTGTGACTGCTGCAATTCGGAGGAGTGCCCACTTACTGGCAGCATTGCAAGCCGACCATGGGCATTGGCCTGCTGAGAGCTCTGGCCCTATGTTTTACCATCCTCCCATGGTATCAATTACTTTTAACGTTAATTTTACTTTTTTTAATATAATAATTTGTCTTAATTTGTAAACTTCTTAGACGAGGGGTAATATTGTAAAAAAGCTTATTATTTTAGAAAAATAATGCTAACGATGTTCTATAATTTTTCAACTCTATTTTTGATTAAGATAAATAATTATTTCTTTGCTAAGTTTTACTTACAATTAGAAGGTGACAATCTTTGCTTGTTTGGGTATATATAGGTCATTTGCCTATATATTACCGGATATCTCAACGTTGTATTCTCCATTGAACATCGCAGGGAGATGCTTCGCTATATATACAATAATCAGGTACATTAGAATTTCCTTCTCTTTTCTCCTAGCAGTAATATATTGAATTTTATCTAATATTATCCAACTTATTTTAATACTATTAATTTATGAATATAAATTGCAGAAGGAAGATGGTGGATGGGGATTACATATTGAGAGTCAGAGCACCATGTTTGGCACAGTTCTAAATTACATTTGTTTGCGTTTACTTGGAGAAGAAGCAGATGGTGGACAAAATGATGGTTGTGCAAGAGGAAGAAAGTGGATTCTTGATCATGGAGGTGCAACAGCCATACCTTCATGGGGCAAGTTTTGGCTTGCGGTATTTAATTGATCCAATTTTACATAATCATTTCTCTTAATTAAACTAGATTATTTGGATATATATATATATATATATATATATATATATATATATATATTGATGGAACGATTGGAGAAAAAAAGAGAGAGAATTATTTAAAAGTGCTTTGTGTCACTTAAACAAAAAAACATTATCTTAAGAAAATATGTGATATAATTCGTGAAGTTGACAAGGTCTAGAAATGTAGGGACTTTCACCCAAATTTCCTCAACAACTTATTCAATTCCAAGAGTAGAATTTAAGACAAAAACTCACTAAGAACTTAACATAATTTATACTATGTCATGCCCACTTTTTTTCATAGTTGAAAATTAGTCTATATGAACCACTCCCAACATATATTATATCTAGCTCCTACAAAATGTTACTTTTTAAAAAATGAACCGAAATATATAAATTGTAGTAAAGAAGAGACCTAAATTTAAATCGTCTTTATA
>AWUE01020761.1:0-17739 GCA_001974825.2 Corchorus olitorius | reverse complement strand
AAAAAAAATGCATAAATAAATCATCTATCTATACATACATGTTTGTTACTTACATTTTAGTACTACGGAAAGTGGAAACAGGTGTTAGTGTCTCGCCCTTGGAGATCTTTATGTTTTATGTCAGATGTTGAATACTCTGTCTTCCTTCAACTTATATATATAAAATAAAATTAAAATATAATTTATTTAATTTCTTTTTTTGGTTTAAAAAATATAATTTACCTATTGAAATGTCATTCAAAGTGTTCATAGACAGGGGTCATCAAGGATCACCAGCTTCTGCAAAAGTTTCCTGTCCTGTTAAAAGAGGAGCTGTAACCTCATCTACTGATTATCAGGGAATCCATATGGATTAACTCTTCAAATTGCTCGTGCTTTCAAATTTGCAAATCCATTTTATTGTTGTTAAGTTAGCACCATCATCTGTTCACAAATATGCATTGGTTAATTAGTAATTTATTCGATTCCTCATCCTCAGCCAATTTTGTTCACACAATTAATTTTTGAAACAGTCCTTAATTAATTTAATGAATTCTGAATTACATTACACCTTTTGTTTTCAAGCAGAGCATACCAAAAGAATTTGCGAGGGAAAATTTTCCAAAGACCGTGACACAGGTTGATTTAACCCTTTATCGGAATGGGAAGTCATGGCCAGCGGAGTTCCATCAATTACGAAGCATTGCAAAATCAAATGCAAGAATCAGTCATGGTTGGATGAAATTTGTGCAGGATAATAATCTACAAGTTGGTGATATTTGTGTCTTAGAGATGACGAAGGAAAGCTCTACAATCTCCTTCAATTTAATCGTTTATAAATTATAACTGTTAGAAAGATTGGGAGGGAGAAAAGAATTGAGAGAAATTTTGAATAGTATTTCTGAAGGTGTGTATTTATATATGACAAAGGTGGGTTTATATAGTAATTCTAGCCCCACTTTATATGGTAAGATACAATTAACTCCTAAACATAAGTTAATTAGCATTAACTAAAAGATACCAAATCAATTGTAAATCAATTACAATTAATTACTTTAACATCCCCCTCAAACTCAAGGTGGTGAAGATGAGTCCAACTTGAATTTGGAAACCAAAACGAACTTCGAAGAGCGGAACCATCAAATCAAGTGCTAAAAACAGGACCGAGAGGTCAAACAGGATCGAGAGGTCAAACAGGACCGAGAGGTCAAACAGGCAGAAAACAGGACCAAAGGGTCAAACAAAGCGGAATATGCAAAGTTATCCATCTTACAAGCAAGATTTGCGGAAACGGAGCTCAAAAACGGAATCAGAGGATCAAAAACATGTGGAAAGGTGGTCTTACTCTTGGAGGTCAAAGTCAACGGTCAACTCTCAAAATTCAATGATCAAAGTCAACTAAATAATGTGGCGGGTTGACTCGGTCAGCGGATGACGTGGCAGATGACATGGTAGGTTGACTGGTCAACAGATGACGTGGCAGATGACATGGCAGGTTGACTGGTCAACAGATGACGTGGCAGATGACATGGCAGGTTGACTGGTCAACGAATGACGTGGCTGATGAGGTGGCGGGTTGACTCGGTCAACATGATGACGTGGCAGTAGGGTATTGGCTAGAAGAACCAGATCTGGTCAACGCCGGAGCCAAAACTTTGACCGACGAGTGTGGACCCCACGGTGGTCGGATCGGACTGAAATTTTGGTGGCTGATAGATCGGAGCACGGGCTATCCGGTGGTGTGGGAGGTGTCGAAAACCGAGGTCGGAAAAGTAGCCGAACAGAGACCCAACAGTGAGAAAGAGAGGTGGAGGAGGAGAAGACGCCAGAGCAGAATCTTTTCCCGACGAGTGTGGGCCCCACGGTGGTCGGATCGGGCTGAAATTTTGGTGACAGGCAGATCGGAGGATGGGCTATCCAACGGTGTAGGAGGAGTCACAAACGGAGGTCGGGAAAAAGTTCAGATCGGGACAGCGGCGCGTGGAAGCACAAAAAATCGGTTTGAAGGAGGTGGTGGCGCGTGCGGCATCCGTTGGCGACGAAATTTCACCGGCAGAGAGACTGAAGGCTGGGTAACCGGATGGGAGCGGAGGTGTGATAAACAAAAGTCGAGAAAAACATAAATTTGGGCAAACAGGGTGCAAAACAGAGACAGAAACACGTTTTTCTTTGAGTTATTTCCCCCTTACGGGGCCAAAGTAGCCCAGATCGAGAAAAAAAAACTTAGGCTCTTGATACCATGTTAGAAAGATTGGGAGGGAGAAAAAATAGAGAGAAAGTTTGAATAGTATTTCTGAAGGTGTGTATTTATATATGATAAAGGTGGGTTTATATAGTAATCCTAGCCCCACTTTATATGGTAAGATACAATTAACTCCTAAACATAAGCTAATTAGCATTAACTAAAAGATACCAAATCAATTGTAAATCAATTACAATTAATTACTTTAACAATAACCAAGCTGCTAATATTGTAAATGCAAAAGATCGAGCTGCCACCCATGTATAAAGTCCACTACTTGCTACTATGAAGCTAATTATCCTTTTGGTGTTCATATATTTCTGGGGAAAACTGGTGGAGCCGGAGGGCTTTGAAGTTGAGCCCTGGTGCCACCATAAGTTGACCACCTTTTCCCAAGGGTCTGAACTAGGTAGCTCCAAATAAACAAAACTAAAACCCAGGAGCCATAGTAATAATATGAAATCCCATCTGCCATTGGTTAGTTTTTCACAAGCTTTTCAAGGTAGCTATGCGAGCATAGCTTTTGGAGAAAAATTAACTTGTATTTTTATTTTTTAAAAAAACTCAATCATAATATCAATATTGTTAAAGTGGTAATATCCCACATTGGTTATGTTCGACATGACTGGGTCCCTTATATACATGAAAAGCCTCTCCACCTATTGCCAATTGGTTTTAGGTTGGATGCCTAACATGGTATCAGAGCTCAGGTCTGTCCTGTTTCGCCCCAGACTCGGTTGTCCACGTGTAGGTCCGTTCTATTCCGGGTGTTCTCCCGGGCTACACGTGAGGGGGCGTGTTAAAGTGGTAATATCCCACATTGGTTATGTTCGACATGACTGGGTCCCTTATATACATAAAAAGTCTCTCCACCTATTGCCAATTGGTTTTAGGTTGGATGCCTAACAAATATCAATAAAGATAATAATCAAGTCAGTTTTCAACAGCAAACCAAACTTAATAACATTGTATAATGCAAGACCGAGATATATATTATGATAATAATAAATAAAATACTAATTATAAAGTCAAGTCCTGAGTTTGTGTCACCAGTTGACTTGGATACAAACTTATTTTTTAAAAAATCAAAACAAAATAAAAACTAACCATTTTAAATAAAACTACACATTAGAAGATAAATATAGGTATTTAAATTTTATTTATATCATTTTAAAAAAAAACTACCCATTTAAAAAAAAAACTGCCAAAAACTACTCACTTAGTAAGTGTCCTGTGTCTTGTAATAATGAATAAATAATAGCCCCGTATCTATAGATATAGATATGATGCATGCAATCCCAATGAAAAATTAATTAATACTCCCTCTGTCCCTTTTTGTAAGTCCTTTTTTATAAGTCCCCTTCTAGAAGCTTTTTTTGTCCCAAAATATAAGTTTCCTTTCTAAACCCAATGTATATTTTACTTAACTTACCCAAGTTACTCTTGCTTTTTTTTTTGAGGTAAAAATTACTCTTGCTAGTGGTAACAGAATTTATGAAGAGAGATAGTGAGTAGGAGAAGGAGAAAGAATTAGTGCGGGAGAGAGAAGAAGGGCAAACTTGGAAGGAGAAAATAAAATATTATAGAATTTAGAATTTTAATTGTATTTCTTAATATTCACAATACAGTTGAAAGAGACTTATAAAAAAGGACGGAGGGAGTAACCCGTATGCATATATGATGCGAGTAATCCCAAACAAAAATTACTTATTTATTTTTGAGAAAAGCTAAAAGTATTTGGGTATCTTGTTTGCCACCACTACTTTCATTGACGTCGTGGGAACTGATGGGAATCTTTGAAATTGAATAACTTGTCTTTATAAAAGTATTTATTTATAATATTGAAGGGATTATTTTGAACCGTTATCAATTTAATAAATTGTTTTATTCATAATCCTTTTTATTTGGCTAACTGTTCACAAAAATATCACATGGTAAAAACAAATTTATTCTCCTATACACATCCAAAAAATTAAAGACTTACAAAAATCTAAGTCACTTAGGAAATCTTTGAAAGGCAAAGATGAACTTTACTGGACGGGATAGCAACAATTTATTATAAAAACATAACAAATTAGCATAAAAAATTAAGCATAAATTACGATGACTCATCAGTCGGTAGTGCCGGGAGGCTATTATCAACAGATGGAAATTCTTTGCCAAGTTTTGTACCTCATTTCATGCCCATTCACCAAATCATGCCACATGTCCCTTGTGTTATATCTTGTTTGTTTTTAAGTTTTAATAAGTAATATTTATAAGAAAATAAAATAAGAAACCCACATAAACACCAGGTTTAGCCCCAAATTAACAATAAATAATTATATATAAGGGTTAGTCCTAAATTTTAATACATTCCCCATAGGATTTTAGAATGAAAATATAAAATTTAATTTAATTACGCAAATAAGGAATAACATTAAAAACTGAAAAGGGACACATGTCATTATTTGATGGATGTGGTACAAATAGGGCACCAAAATTAAGACAGAGAATTTCCGTTCATTATCAACTAAACAGTTACATCCCTACTCCAAATAAACAAAACTAAAAGCCAGGAGTCCATTGATTAATAGTTTTAGAAGCTTTTTAGGGTATATAATAAGAAAACCCTCCTGGCGTAGAGGCCATTGATTAATAGTTTTTTAGAAGCTTTTTAGGGTAGCTATATGCTCCAGGCCACTGTGAGCATATAGTTTCTTAATATCAAGGCATCATAAGATACTTGTAAAAGTCAACTCATCATTTTTTATTGTTCATTAATATCCGCAGGGAACTAGAATAATTAGAATGTTTGCCCAAAGGGGTAAGACAAAAAAATTAGTACATTTTAATAAGTTCCAAAGTAAACGCGATTTATAAAATACATACTTGTTCAACTAAGAATATGGTATCACTGCCTTTAACTACTCCAAAAAGTTCTAGCCGCCTCCCTTCCCCTTCCCCTCTATTTCTCTAGTTTTTCTCCCTTAATTCTTTATTTGCTCCTTATTTGCTCCTCCTTCTTGGCTAGTACTATAAGGGAGGAGGAGGGATTTGATCTTTTATATTGTTTTAAAATAAAGTCCCGTAGTTTCGATTTGTTTGGATTTTCTATACATCTTAGATGTTTGAGTCAGTTGAGTTTGTTTGTTTTCAATTTACCCCATATTGAGATGAGTCTTCTTTGTGATCATTGGATCCATAGGGAGTTTTTCGGATCACTCATCTTTCTGATGTTGGTGAAAGCTTTCTGTTGGAACAGAAGCGAAAAAGAGAATGTGTCGCGCATGCTAGAGACTCATGAGCAAGGTTCGAAACTCCAACTCACTTAGAGGATTCATATTATGATGTCAGATCCAGATCAAGACAATGGAAAAATTCATGATCAATGTATTGTAATTCATGTTATGATCATTGTAATTTCATTTTTATAAATGAAAATTAAATTTTCTTCAAAAAAACTAAGAATATGGTTTATAGTTTTAATTAATGAAAGGTAGGACTAATCACACGATAACTTTAATTTTGACTAGATATTATCTCCGCGTGGGTTCTTTTTGGTTTATGATTGGAACTGAGTTTTTTTAATTCCAAGTAAAATTTTATTTTATGTAATAGCAATTAAGTTAAATAGAAGGAAATATTGTTAGAAAATTCTAATGTCTATTCAAATAATTATTTACTGGAAAAAGGAAATGTAGTTTTATTTTGATTATAATTCAATATTTTAAATATTATTTATAAATATTATTTGGAATTCTAAATATATAATAATATATATTAGTTTTGTTTCAACAAATCAACTTTGGACAAATGTCAGCAAGAGAAGAGTCAAATACTGAGCATACAACAGTTTGGGGATAACTTTAATAGTAAGGTATAAATTATAAAGTGGTTGAGAGGCTATGTTTATGGCCTTGGAACATACTATTTATGACTGCGTTATTGAGAGTGATTGCCTTTTAGCAGTTTTGGAGACTACAAAAAAGTCTCCAATGGGTTGGGAGGGTGCTTGTTTAATCTTTGAAATTCGGGAGTTGATGTCTCTTTTTGATAGTTGTTATTTGGTTCACGTTCATAGAGAGGCTAATACTTTAGCACATAGATTAGCTCAATTAAAGGATGATCATGTGTGGTGCAGAAGTTTACCTCCTGGCGTTTGTAATCCGGATTTCACCAATTAATGAAATGAATTCCTAGTTTACTCGAAAAAAAAAAATGCTCAACAACTTTAAAAAAAAACTCAACAACTGTCTAAAGCATCAGCATAAGTCATTGTGTAATTAAATTTTTTGAGATATTACACAACGACAATAACAATTTGATTTTTAAAACAATAAAAGTATGTTGTTGCAAAATTTATTCAATTTTCCCCAACCACTTCTTTAAATAAAATTCAATAACTCCTTATTAGTCCCCATCTCCCCATTATGTCAAACTCAATACAAGTATGTTTATCATATAATAAAATTTTGCAACAACTTATTACTTTTATTGCTTTGAAAATGAAAATGTATTCAAAATTTTGCAGCTGCTGGTGGTCTTGCGGGATCAGGAAGGTCAATGGCTAGGTGGTTTCATTTGTCGTGTTGGTTTCTCATCCATCATAAAATTTTGATAACCACACTATGAAATTTCAATAACCTTCCTATGAGAATGAAACTGTGATATCCTTTCTATGTAATTTTGATAATCTCTTCATAAAATTCCCTATGAAAGTTTGTTAGCCTCCCTAGGAAGTTTTGATAAGTTCACTCCCTATGAAATTTTGTTAACCTTCTTATGAAAATTTTGATTTTTTGCTACTCATGAACATGATATTGAAATGGACTACACAATAGGAGGTATCCTTCTCCTTTCCCATAATCCCACCCCGCCCATCCCAGGATTCGAATCTGGGACACCCCACAAGAAGTCTCAAGCTTTAACCACTGGGATGTCCCCTTGGGGACTTATGAAAATTTTGATAACCACACTATAAATACTACAAGAAAATCGGCCATTTGCTATGGCATTAGCGACGGAAAACTAATGAAAAATTCGTTGGAAATAGCATTTTCAACGAAATTTGCAACCGAAATAATTCTGTGCGAATACGCTCGCAAGAAAACATTCCAACGGATTTAACGGATCCGTTGCAAAGTTTACCTACGTTAAAAATAACCGTTTAAAATTTTTGTTGGAAAATTGCAACCAATTCAACGTAATGATAGCAACAGATTTCCCAATGGCATTCCTCGAAAAATATTGCACCAAATTAGATCCGTAGCAAATTTCGTTAAAATTTTCTTACTAATTTTCTAATGAAACTCTAATAATTTAGGCATGAATTTGCAATGGAATTTTTTTCTTAAAATAAATTTTGCAATTGAATTTGCAACAAATATAATTTAACAATTTATATAATTATAAAATATAAGAAAAATTGAAATAATCCTAATACTTTCATAATAATAAAATATGGATCTCCATTAAAATATTGAAGATATTTTACATTACTATTAAATATTTGATATACATTATTGAAATAAATAAATTACAAAATTCATAAAAGTACCAAAAAAAACTGCAATTATTGAGTACAACAAAAATGAAGAGAAAAAAAGTTTTGATTAATGAGCTCCTCCTCTTGTTCTTCATTTCTATCTCTCCAAAATATCGCAAAACCAGCTAAAAATACAAAACAAAAAAAAAAGTGTAAGAGAAAGATTAGCAAACAAATCAATAAAAACATTTATAACATAATGCATCACTTAAATAACTAATGTTCAAATAAGTGCTCATATTTGAATCTAAAATATTCAGCATTATAACTTGTATATAAAATAAAAAAAAGCACAAAAAATAGAAATATAAAATTAATGATAACATTCAAGAACTACAAGTAAATGTTGGCGAAAAAAAAAAGAAACAATTTGTTGGAGAAACTTATAGATTAGAGAAATACAAACAAAATATAAAATATTAAGGGGGAAAAGATAAATAAAAATAAAACAAAGAAATGAAAGGGAGAAAAAAAAACCATGGAGGAAGAGTAATATAAGAAAGGAGAAATAGTATAGGAAATAAAGAGAGGGTGAAGAGTGAAAAGAGAAATTAGAAAAATGAGAAGAGAGGTTGGTGACATTTTATATATAATGATAGAATTTGTGACAAAATTATTTTCCGTGGCTAATTTGTAATTTGGCAGAGAAAAGATTCCAGCAAGCGGGAAATTGAAATTTGCCACGGAGAATGTCATTTTCTTGCAAAATTCATGGCAAAAAGTAGCCTGTTCAAAAGTGCAAAAATATGGCGGGATATGTAAATTTCAATTGCAACATATGCAGCTTCGTAGCTAAATTTGTCACAAAATAGGCGGTTAAAATGAAAATATGAGTTTTAATATTTTTTCCAATGAAATTTTCAACCGAAATTGCAATGGATTTTAGTGGGAAATATTTTAGGCTGGTGGGAAATAAAATTTCAAATTAAAAAAAACGTGCCGCCAAATAATACAAGGATTTTTATAGGTTAATTAATAGTTCCTAGCAACAAATAATTTCGTAGCAAAATCAGTAATAAGCTTTTGACTTTTCAATTTTGCGTCTTGTTTTATATTTTTATTTTATATTCGTTGCAATTTGGTTGTAGGCTGTTGCAAAAATTTTGTAACAAATTTTGTTGCAAAAATTGTAGCGGATTTTGCAGCAAATTGCAACGGCTTTTTTTGGCGCATTATGGCGCGAAACTTAGTGACGTTTTTTGCAATAGAAAATCTGTTGGTGTGATTCGTTGATTTTTTGCCACGGATTTACCAACAGATTTCCCTTGCTATTTTGTTGGTAATTTTGTTGCAATTTCCCAATGGATTTTTCCGTGGGTATATTTTTGTTACCCGAGAGGCCGAGACTGATTTTGTTGTAGTGAAAATTTCGATAACCTCAGTATGAAATTTTGTTAACCTCTCTAAGAAATTTTGATAACCTTTGTATGAAATTTTAATAACCTCTGTATGAAATTTTGATAACTACACTATGAAATTTTGATAACCTTCCTACGAAATTTTACTTTAATGTGTACTTAATTATGCCATTAGCTTATGATTTTTTTTTTTTTTTTTCTTTTCTTTTCTTTTCTTTTCGCAACATTAGCTGCTAGTGATTCTATTTTGAGAATTTAGTTTAGAGATTGAGATATACGACAAGTCTACTTGGAATTGGTCAGAGATTATTCTAACTATTGGACTTTTTTTTTTTTTGCTAGAGTAACTATTGGACATTAAGGGTTTGTAACAAAAATAGTTGATTATTCTATTAAGAAATATATTAATTAATTTATTCATATAAATCACAAGAAAGATGAATTATTATATACGAGATTGAGATTAAACTTTTTTAACGAAGATATTGATCATTAGGCATGATTAAAGGGATAAAAATGTAAAATAGGGTAACACACAAGCGAGTTGGCCATGTCCTGCTTGAGCCCAAAGTCCGATACCTCCGTCATATCAACCATTTCTCCATCTTTCACTCTCCAATCAAAGCATTGGACCAATGTTGCAATTGTTACACGTAGCATCATGATGGCCAAGGAAGCTCCGGGGCATGCTCGCCTCCCACTCCCAAACGGGAGGTAATCACAATTCGGGCTCGCATTATAATTAATGGAGTTGAGCAAGAACCTCTCTGGAATAAATTCGTTTGGACTATTCCATGAACTTGGGTCTCGCATGATGGAGTAACAGTTGATAAGGATCCTACTCTTAGCCTCCAACTTAAACCCATTGATCTCACATTCTTCAATGCTTTGTCTGGGGACAAGTACTACTGGACAATGTAGTCTTAGAGTTTCTTTCACCACAGCTTGTAGGTAAGGCAGATTTTGCACATCTGATTCTCTAACCAATCTTCCATGTCCAACCACTGAATCTATTTCCTGCCTTAGTTTCTTGAAAACTTGTGGATGGTTGATTAGCTCTCCCATTGCCCATTTCATTGTAGTTGATGTTGTCTCAGTTCCACCCATAAACATATCCTACCAAGTTTCACAACCACCATATTGATTAATACTCTGGCTCGATTAATTATACCCCATCATTACTTTAAAATTTAAATTTCAAGATGGATAGAAAATGATCAAATATGACTTACTAGAAACAAGGCTTTTATGTCTCTCTTGCTCAGCTTGACTTCAGCATTTGGGTCATTGCAGGTTTCCAACAAGATATCCATTAAATCCCGTCCTTGTTTACCAATAATGCTATTCTCTACATGTTTCTTCATGATTTCTTCAACCAATTGGTCGAATTTACCAAGTTCTTTTTTAAACTTTCTACCATAGCCGAACAGGTCAAGCTTTTCCAAGGGGCCTAATATGTCCACTGCACTCAACTTTCCAACAAGGTCTACCACTTCGTCAACCATCGCTTTAATCTTCTTGGCTTCGTCTGCGCCATCGGAAGGGCTCGTGCTCATCGCCATCCTACAAATCACATTGTTTGACAAGGCTGTTAATGGCCCACTCAAATCACATGACTCGTTTTCTGTGGATACTTTGATCAAATATTGCAAGAGTTTCGTCAGCTCTTGCTCCCTGATATGGCTGGATTGATTCAATTGCGAAGTAGAGAGCAGCCTGGTCATGCAAAGCTTCTTCAAAAACCGCCAGTAGGTGCTATATGGTGCAAGGAAAAGACCAGACCTAAAATATATGTGGTTATCAGGGTTGGCAAATTCTGGACGGTCGAGGAAATTAAGCTCCTGGGTTTTCAAGATTTCCTTGGCGAAATTGGGGTCGGAAACCAGGATGAATTTTAATGCTCCCATGTGAAGCTGCAAGAGTGGGCCGTAACGAGTGGCTAGACTATGCAATTTCTGGGGAAAACTGGTGGAGCCTAGGACCAGGTGATGTAAGTGGCCAATAATGGGTAGCCTTGGTGGACTCGGAGGGCTTTGAAGTCGAGCCCTGGTGCCACCATAACTTGACCACCATTTCAAGAGGGTCTGAACCAATAAGCTCCAAATAAACAAAACTAAAAGCCAGGAGCCATAGTAGTAATAATAAGAAATCCCATTTGGCGTAGAGGCCATTGATTAGTTTTTCACAAGCTTTTCAAGGCAGCTATGCTCCCGGCCAATGCAAGCATAACTTTTGGAGAAAAATTAACATGTATTTATAAAAAAAAAAAATCTCAATCTTACCATCAATAAAAATAAATGAAGATTTAATTAATATCAACCCCCTGTTATGAACATCATCTACTTTCTATCGCTTACATCAAATATTTTTTTTTATTAATTTCTTGATATCAATAACAAATAGTCACAAAGACAATTAAATAATTAATATAATATAATCTTATTAATTAAGACACTCTACGTACTCACTTGTTTTCTTACTTTAATATTTTCATGACACAATTATTCCATCCTATAATTATAAGGTTATATCTCATTAAGAATTAATTAATTTATCAACCCTTATTATGAACATCATCTACTTTCTATTTCGTAATAAACTTAAATCAAATACTTTTTTTTTTAATTTCTTGATATCAATAACTAATAGTCCAATATCACAAAGACAATAAAATAGTTTATATAATCTTATTAATTAACACACTCCTCTTACCACATACATACATACATACATACATACATGTGTAAACGATTTGGACCAGCTTATTTTCTTATTTCACATGTAACGATGTTGCCGTTTACTTTTAGAAGAAGACACCTATCACATCAATGGCTTTCTATCTCGTAATCTCTTACATAGTGTATTTTTTTTTTAATTTCTTGATATCGATAACAAATAGTACAAGGGTTATTATTTGGTACATCGTGAGTGTAGTTTTTGAATTTTACAAACGGATTAAAAGGTTGATAAATATCTAATTTTAGAATTAATTAAATATTTTAATATTTCAATCTAGTCCCAAAAGGGCCACATGTCACCCTTCTAGATCTACACGTGCAGTCTGTTAAACTTCATTAACGGTGGACCTGATATATATATATATAGTCCAATATCACACAATCAACAAAATAATTAATACTCCCTTGTTCCTAGTTAATTGTCTATTTTTTTTTGTCAAACTTCAACTTTGACCACTAATTTAAAAAAATATATAAAATAAAATAAAATTTTAAAAAATATTCATAAACTTTGAAACATAAGTTTTTCAAAGCATAGGTTTTTAAATATTAGTTCTACATATTTTCCGTTTAATTAATGGTAAAAGATAAGAATACTTTGATCAAAAGTAGACAATTAAATAGTAATAAAGGGAGTATAATCTTATTAATTAAGACACTCTACTCACATGTTTTTCTTATTTTGATATTTACATGAGACAATTATTGATGGGCTTAAATGCCAAAATGCATTCTAAAGTTTGTACGGATTGCCAGTCTGCCACTTTGCACCCCCTTTTTCATTTTGATCTTATCACACCTTAATATTTTATTTTGGATACATTTTGCACCTTCTGTTACCGAAAATTCGTTAAGTTCTTGACGATGCCGTTACGATGCTGACGTGACATGCCACGTCATACGAAAATTGCCACGTGGCATGCCACGTCTACTTAAAAAGAAAATAAGAATATTTTGCTATAGCACGTGGCATTATCATCCTATGTGGTATGCCACGTCAGCACCGTAACGGTGCCGTAACCATTTTTCGTCACAGAGGGTGCAAAATGTACCCAAAATAAAGTATTAGGTTGCGATAAAATCAAAATAAAAAAAGGATGCAAAAGTAGCAATCCATACAAACTTTAAGGAGCATTTTAACATTTAATATACGGAATTAAATATTCTACATATATCATTGCAATCAGTATCTTTTTATATATACTAGTCCTCACTTTCACGTGCAACGCACGTGACCTAGTCTACTAATTTTGTCATAAAGAAGCCTATTATTAGAGTTGGCAAAAATTCACCTGAGTGCGGATATTCGACTCGATCGCCTGAAACATAAACCTTATCCAACCCGATTCGACCAAAAAATCTGCTCAATCCGAAACCGAAATGAGCTGACCCAAATCCTTAATGACCCAAACCCGATCAGCCCGAGAGATTAATCCGAAATTAACCGAATCGGGATTAATTATATTTAAATGGCCCGAATTTGAAAAGTCCTAAACCTGAAAATCGAAGACTCAAACCCGAAATTATCGGAATTATATGACCTGAAACCAAAAAAGACCCGAACCACAATTAACCAAAACCCAAATGACCCGAAATTTGAGCGATCCGAACCCAACCCAACCTAAAACTGAAAATTAACCGAACCCTTATAACCCAAAATTTCCTTAAACCGAAACTGACCTAAACCAAATCTAACCCGACCAACCCATTTGTATATACATTGGGTTTTACTATCAAAGTAACATAAGAAATTATCCCACACAAAGAAAAATATTAACAAAATAAAACATCAAATTTAAATCCACAGCAAGAGTTACATTTATGAAGCAAAAAATTAATTATAAGTCAAATAATAATTGCACTTTAGGGAAATAATAAATTTTAATCATAATACATTATTATAAACTATCAAATAGTAAGATGTCAATCATAATAACTTTTTAAATTAAAATAGTAAAAATAAAATAATTATAAAATATTGAATTTAATTAAATGAAAATAGAGTTTTTAGTATAATAAATCTGTATATTAAAAAAATTAATATATCCAAATTTTTATTGAAAAAAATAGTAAAATGGTAAAATAAAGTAATTATAAAGATATTAGATTTAATTGAATAAATATAGAGTTTTTAGTAGAATAAAACTATAATAGTTAAGTAATGGCATTTAAGAAATATGTTTGAAAAATAAAGATATAATGGTCGATTCAAAAGTTTAAGAAACTTTTCATAAATATATATAAATCTCATTAAACTTTCTAAACAACCAGGTTGGGCAACTTTCTAAATTTAGTATCTGTTGTTTGTGATGTAATATGAATCTATCCACCAATTTTGTTTCAAATTTGTTCTCACTGCATCTACAGATGTAGAAATAATTTCAACTTATCTTTCTTACAAGCTACTAATTAATATGGATCCTTTTCACAAAATTCTCAAATAATTTCAACTTTTTTTACCTGCAAGTTGCAAGCTACTAATATAGATCTTTTCACAAAATTCCTAAATCCTAACCCTTAGCAGCGGGTCAAAATAACTAGGTATATATATAGCGGGTCAAAATAACTAGGTAATATATATATGGGTTTATATATGATACACTGATAGTGGAGTTTAGCAAACTGTACAAGCGGGTCTTGAAGGGTGACATGTGTCTCCTAGGGACCATATTGAAATATTTAAAATTTAATTAATTCAAAAAATAGACATGTATCAACTCCACAACCCACTTGTGGAATTCAAAATTTACACCGCCGGTGTATCAAATAATTATCCTTATTTATATAGCATATCTTTTTTTTATAATATCAATCCATAATAATAATAATAAAGTTAGCTTTCAACAGCAAACCAAAACTACTATAGATAAACATACATACAATCCCAAACAAAAATAAAACTAAATTAATTTTTTGGTTCATATTTGACTGAATGCATGCATAGTTGTTTTTGGGCTTATTGCTTAGAAAGGCTCCTGAACTTACATAAAACGGCCAAATAAGCCCCTGAACTCTAATTTCAGCCAAATAAGACCTGAACTCTTAAAAAAGCCAAATATCAAGATTTTCTCAAATAAGGATCAAAATATACAATTCCAACAAATTAAAACACATACTTAGTAAATTTTTACAAATTAGGGAATCCTTAAATGAAAACCAATTCTTCTCATGCGTACACGTACGTTAAATTTGATAGAAAAAATGATATTATCATGTTAATTAAAAATCAAACCCTATTAATCAAAATAAATTCATTAAACGTAATATGATATAAAATTATCATGTGCTTTTCAGTTTATATATATCTCACACACTAGCATTAACTTATATTGTATCCAAATTCTAAAAAAATATTAAGTATGTATTCTAATTTGTTGAAATTGTGTATTTTAATCCTTATTTGAGAAAATCTCCAACATTTAGTCCTTATTTTATAATTTAGCCGTAAACTAAAAAAAAGAAAAAGGGACCAAAAAATGGAGGAAGCTTTTAAGTTTGAACCATACAAATGGACTAATGTATATCAACGCTCAACCCTCTTCACATCATTTCACTCTCATCAACAAACTCACACAATTGATGGTGATTACTAGAAATTTCCCTCATTTACTTTTGCGAATCTTGCAACTATCAAAATAATAATTAAAAAAAAACATAAAATGGATTTTTTGGTTGCCCTAACACAACCAAAAGACAAAGGAATATGGTCAAGTCACAACTCACAAGACAAGGGAATATACGGAATTTGTCTTGTATGCATAAAAATTAAAAATGTCCAATAATGCAAATGAGATTATCTTTCGTAATCCTGTTAATTATTTAAAAAAAAAATTGTGTCATCAATTTATAATAAAGAAATGCTAAGTCCTATCATTGATTAATACTACTATTATAATTTTTATTTTTAAGAAAATGTAATTTTCATTTATAAAAATTGAAATTACAATAACATAAATTATAATAGATTGAACATGAATTTCCCCATCGTCTTGATCTGGATCTGACATCATGATATGAATCCTCTGAATGAATTGGAGTTTCGAACCTTCCTCATGAGTCTCTAGCACGCGCTACGCCTTCTCGTTTTCACTTCTGTTCAAACAGAAAGATTTCACTAACGTCAGAAAAAGGTGAGTGATCCGAAAAACTCCCTATGGATCCAATGATCACAACGAAGACCCATCTCAATATGGGGTAAACAATCATAATCTATTATAAACTCAAAACAAACCAACTCAACAAACTCAACTGACTCAAACTAAACTAACTTCAAACATTCAAGATCTAGAGATTTGGAGACTTAAAACCCAAACAGATCATCTATGGGAGTTTATTTTAAAAGAAAATAAAAACAGAAAACGAAATAAAAGATCAACCACTCCTCCTCTTTGACAATACTAGTCACGAAGGAGGAGCAAACAAAAAACTAAGGGAGAAAGACCAAAGAAAGAGAGGGGAAGGGGAGGGGAGGCGGCTATACTATAAATTATTCTTATTTTAACAAATTAATATTATAATTATAATTTATCAATCGCTTGCATCTTGGAACTTAAAAAAATGTGTACTTACTTTTGGTCTTACCTGTGGCAAAAAGCCTTAAAAAATGATAGATTGACTTTCATATCTTTTTTGGTGTCTTGGTGTTGGACGCGGTCAATGCTACTATTATTTTCCCTCCTAAACACGTACCAATAATGTTTTGCTATAACTTGTTTATGGTGATTTGCTTCCAACAATACTTTCCTCTACTAGAAGAAATCGATAGGAAATTAAAGTTGAGTTTGATATAGAGTGATTGCATATAGGAATTAATAATGTGGAGACTCAAGAATGGTGAGGCTGAAAATGATCCCTACTTATTCAGTACAAACAACTTCTTAGGAAGGCTTGTATGGGAGTTCGATCGAAATGCAGGCAGTGAAGAGGAGAAAGCTGAGGTTGAAGATGCTCGACAAAATTTCTACAAAAACCGATTTAAGTATAAGCCAAGCGCAGACCTTCTTTGGCGGATTCAGGTAAAAATTTTCATTTATACATATACAAATCATTAATAGACGATGTATGTATATTATATACATTGTTAAAGCGATCGAGTTGATCAGAACGTTTTCCTTTCTTTTGCAAATCAATGCAGTTCCTAAGAGAGAAAAGGTTCAAACAAGTAATTCCTCAAGTAAAAGTGAAGGATGGGGAGGAGATAACATCCGAAATTGTGACTGCTGCAATTCGGAGGAGTGCCCACTTACTGGCAGCTTTGCAAGCCGACCATGGGCATTGGCCTGCTGAGAACTCTGGCCCTATGTTTTACCATCCTCCCATGGTATCAATTACTTTTAACGTTAATTTTACTTTTTAATATAGTTGTCTTTTTTTTCAAATGATATTGAATTTCATTGATATCAAATATCTGGATTACATACGGGTAGAAAAAGTGCACTCCAAACATAATTCAACCCAATTGCAAAATTCAAATGAGCTAAATTATGATCAAACCTATTCGCTAATCTATTTACATGTCTAAACAAACAAACATTAAACAAAGCTTTAATCTCCTTAAGTTGACTAATCAAAAATCCCCCTCCCCAAAGAGAAATTCTCTCTTATTTAACTCTAAAATGGCCAACGCAGAATCACTTTCAACTTCACAGTCCAGCAGGCCATACGAATGAGCTAACAATAAACCAAATCTCAAAGCATAGACCTCAGAAAACAAAACATCTGGGCTAATTGCTCAAATAAGGGCTTAACGTTTGGCAAAATGCTCAAATAAGGGCCCGATCTTTTAATTTGGCCAAATAAGGGCCTAACGTTATTGAAAATGCTCAAATAAGAGCCCGATCTTTTAATTTGGCCAAATAAGGGCCTAACGTTTGCCAAAAATGCTCAAATAAGGGC
>AWUE01020760.1:0-91032 GCA_001974825.2 Corchorus olitorius | reverse complement strand
TTTTTTTATTTATTTATGTCGTTTCTTCTTTTTTTTTTGTCCTTTAAAAATCGGAGAGAAAATCTGAATAATATGACATATTCAAGGTGAAATAAGAGTGATGTGATCATGTAAATAACATGTCACGTGTCAGAAATGTTATTTATATACTAGTGAAACAAATTAAAAATCAATGATCTAAATGGGAAATGAATCAAAATTTAGTGACCAATTGTGAAATTTACTCTATATATTTGTAATGATTTTATACCAAAAAAATACCATTTGTCCTCACCGATTATCTTTAATTAATGGAATGCAAATATTCTTTTGATTGTGTAAAGTCAAAACATTTCGAGAAAAAAGATTTATATCATCGTACCTTTCCATCTAATCATGGAATCTCATCGATTTCTATGAATGCAGCAAAATTGTTTTGCTTTTGTCGTGTGACATACATGCCTATGTCGTATTTGTATGGAAAAAGACTGGTCGGTCCAATCACACCTTTAATTTTAGAATTGAGAGAAGAAATACACACCCAACCTTACAATGAAATACAATGGAGTAAATCGCGACATTTATGTGCAAAGGTATATATGTTTGATTTTTTTTTTGTATGAATTTTTTTGCATTTTATCTATTTATAAACATGATTTTAATTATTTTCATTCTACTATGTAATTTTTTACAAAGAAAATTTTAATTATAGGAGGATCTTTACTTTTCTCGACCTCTCATACAAAGGTTGCTTTGGGATAGTCTTTATATATTTGCCGAGCCAATTCTTAATCGTTGGCCGTTTAACAAGTTGAGGGAGAAAAGTCTTCAAATTACAATGGATCACATTCATTATGAAGACGAAGCAAGCCGATATATAACTATTGGATGCGTTGAAAAGGTACCACACAAATATTTAAAATTGTTTATTTGATTAAAATATTAGATACCCTAAATAGGTTTATATATGATACACCTGCGGTGAGTTTAGCAGACTGCATAAGCAGGTCTTGAAGGGTGACATGTTTACCCTAGGGACTAGATTGAAATATTTAAAATTTAATTAATTCAGAAATTGGACATGTGTCAACTCCACAACCCGCTTGTGGAGTCCAAAATTTACACCGCTGGTATATCAAATAATTACCCATTTTAAATTGAAACTTATATAAGCAAAAAAACAAATTCCTAAACAAATACCCATATATAAATTTGTGGTAGCCATTGTGCATGCTTGCTTGTTGGGTAGAAGATCCCAACGGGGAATCTTTTAAGAAGCACCTTGCAAGATTTCTAGATTACTTTTGGCTAGCAGAAGATGGAATGAAGGTTCAGGTTAGTCGTAATCAATTAAATTTTTCAAGATTTTTCCATATATACTTAATTTTTTTTCAAGATTTTTTTGCTTTATGAACTAACTGATCATGGAACCATTTGTGTTCAGAGTTTGACTGGCTGTCAAACATGGGACATAGGCTTTACAGTTCAAGCTCTGCTTGCTTGCGATATGGTTGATGAAATTGGTCCTACACTTAAGAAGGCACATGACTTCATAAAGAATTCTCAGGTTTTTATTTCGTATATATTTATTATATACTGTTTGACTTTGAAAACATTCCTTTAACTTGAAATCATGTTTTAATTTAATGCAAAAAAGGTGAGGGATAATCTTCCAGGGGATTTCAAGCAACATTTTCGTCATATCTCAAAAGGGGCTTGGACTTTTGCTAATCAAGATCATGGGTGGCAAGTTTCCGATTGCACTGCTGAAAGCTTGAAGGTAATGTTTATAACGAGGCCAAGTTGATTCCAACATTCAAAACAAGAAAATATCGTCCCTACACATAATTTAGATGTTGATGATGAGAATGTACATGTTTCTTCAACTTTAGTGTTGTTTGCTATTCTCCTTGCTTCCACCGGAAATTGTTGGTGAGCAATTGGAACCACAAAGATTGTTTGATGCTGTCAATATCCTACTTTCCCTACAGGTTATTTAGAATGCATTTCAATTCTTGTAAGATCTTTGCATTTTCGATCTAATCATTTCTGAATTAAAATTAATGATATATATATATATTGGATTATGTGTTGTTGCAGACAAAGAGAGGTGGTGTAACAGGATGGGAACCACTTCATGCTTATCCTTGGTTAGAGGTACGAAATTATGAAGTTTTTGGATTTGGAAACTTGTTGCCTTATTATATTATTATATATTATATATTATTATTATTATTACTAGTACTATAGTATTGTTATAATTTAATTGGCATTCTAATTTTTTCCCATTGTCCTCTTTCAGCTGCTTAATCCTGTAGAATTTCTTGAAGAAGTTGTCCTTGATTATGAGTAAGATCATATTTAATCAAAAACACAACTCACATGCATCTTCATTGAACATATATACAAATATAATCTTGATTGATTGATTAATATTTAATGATGATCCAGATTTGTAGAATGCACGTCTTCTGTGTTAAAGCCATTGGTTATGTTTAAGAAGTTATATCCCGGACACAGGAAGAGTGAAGTTGAAAGTTCCATCAAAAGAGCCATAAATTTCCTCTTAGACTCACAAAAGCCAGATGGTTCATGGTAATTAGTTTTCTAAAACTTGAATTTCTCTAAAATTAATTTATGGGTTAGCACTGAAAAGAAAAGAAAAAAAAAAGCTCGAATTGCGACTACAGTTTGGAACGGATTTCCTGCGTTCCAACATCTGGAACAGCATTTGGAACGGTAATAAGGGGATTGGCATAAACGGTTCCAAACACCGTTCCAGAAGTTTTGTAATGGGTAACCCCATTACAACTCCGCGCCATAACCTGGGCATATATACTGTGCCAGGTGGTTCCAAAAGCCGTTGCAAATTGTAACCACTTTTGGAACCGTTATTTTGAAACACATTTTGGAACGGATTTTAAGTATTGGTTCGTAAAGCCGTTCCAATGCATAAAAAATTTCAGAAAATAATTTCCCACCCAAAACGTTGTGTTTGTGAATTATCTTATTTCTAGGATGGAACGTATCCAACCGTTCCAAAAGTCGTTCCCAAATCTTCGTTCAAACCCTACACATAATGACAAAAGACTAAATTCATCTAAATTCGTTCCTGAATCCATTAATAATAAAGAAATGGTTCCAAAGTTAGTTCCAAATTCATGATTTATCCCCTTTCACTTTCACTCAAAAAAACATAATTCGAAATATTTTTTTCCTTCAAAAGACTTTTGGAGCACAAGCATCAATTAATCGATATATAATGGTCATATTTAAGTTTCGGGCATGATTTACTTTTAATTCAAGTTAGGGTCTATGAGTTAAAAAAAAAAAGTTGTTCTTTCTATAGAGGGATTCTCATTTCAGTCAATTTCATTCAATTTACGATTGACCAAAAGAAAGATTTAATAAATAATAAATTGCATGAACTTAGCTCAATCAAATACTGATATTCATTTTTTATTTTTTATGCAATTATTTGTTCTAATTTATTCATCCATATCTTAGTTTTGTATATGTGAAAAGGTTGAATACCCTAAATGTATGAATAATGTGTTCATTACACCTTACTAATACATAAACATGATAATAGACTACGATAAGTAAAACGTAAAATCTTTCAAAGAAAACCCTATTCATGATGAAAAGAGACTATAATTTGAACATGGAAGCAATAAAACATAGATATATCCATTAAAATGATGATTAAAATAAGTTATTAGTATTAATGTTTGTTAGGAACGGTTTTTGAAATGGCATTACAAAATACTGTTCCTAAATCCGTTGCAATCTCAAAACAATTTGGAATACAAATAGGTGCGATGAAACACGTTTGAAATATTTTCATTTCAATTTGAAATTGATTTTGGATTAAACTTTCTAGCGGCGTGTAAAAATCCGTCCCTCAATGAAAACTTTAGGCGGCAAATTAATTAAATGAGCTTATAATTTGTTCAAATTTTTCAAATTTGATTTGGAACGGCTTTCGGAACAGACTATTAATATGGGTTCCCATTCCAAAGCACATGCATCTTCAAGCCTTACCAAAGAGAGGCTTGAAGTAAATTTGCATGGAACTCAAAAGAAGGTGTAAATTTTCACAGGTATGGAAAGTGGGGAATTTGTTTCATATACAGCACATGGTTTGTTCTTGAAGCACTTGCAACTGCTGGAATGACTTTCGAAAACTGCTTAGGCATTCGAAAAGCTGTTCATTTTCTTCTTGATATACAATGCCTCGATGGTGGATGGGGTGAGAGCTATCTTTCTTGTACTCAAAAGGTACCCATTTGCCTCAAAATAACTTGTCATTTCTTAATCTCACTTTCCCACATTGGTTTTTCACTTATTAGCTAACTTCGTCATGATTCATGATGCAGAAATATGTCCCTCTGGAAGGAAATCGGTCAAATGTGGTGCAAACTTCGTGGGCTTTAATGGGTTTAATTTATTCAGGGCAGGTTTGTTAAATTCCATGGAATTAAATGATTCTTAATTTACTTAATTCCATTTCAAATATATATGTAGTAATATAACATTAAATCGTATTTACTTTTTTTTTTTTGGGTTCCTTCTGTTTGATCATATATATATATAGGCTCAAAGAGACCCAACTCCTCTACACCGTGCAGCAAAGCTGATAATTAATTCCCAACTGGAAAATGGAGATTTCCCTCAAGAGGTATATTTCCCATGATTTTAATGATTTTTTTTTTGGCAATATGATTTTAATGATTAGAGAAGTAAATAATTTGATCAAGCTAGAAAAATGCATGATGAATTTTTTACAAATCAAAATAGCTTAATTATCGTGCAATAAAAATATATGGGCTTATATGCTTAGTGTAAACCTTATTAACAATGGATATTTTATTTGATTGTATAGGAAATAACGGGAGCTTTCAAAGGGAATTGCAATTTGCACTATGCAATGTACAGAAGCAATATGCCGCTGTGGGCATTAGCAGTATATCGCTCAAATGTACTTTAGGTCTCCAAAACACCATAATCTCTGGTTTATGGATCTATGCGTATCTTTATAGTTTTTTTTTTAATCAATGTGTTTTTTTATAGGAAGATACAATATTCAAATCTTATTACGATCAAATAATTTCTCATATGTCCAAATATATAATGAGAATTTACCAAAACTTGAACATGAGATCTCGTGGAGCATGCATCTTACCTAGAGGTGTTCATGGGCCCGGGCCGGGCCCGCCCAAGCTTTGATTTATACATATATGGCTTGTTCAAACCTGGCCCGACCCGAGTAAACATGCCTCTACTTATACCCAAGCTCGTCTAATTAAAAAATTTTCTGTCTAAGACCCGTCCAAGCCCACCCGTTTAGAGCTTGTTTGGCATTGTTTCCGTTTCTTGTTTTCTGTTGCCAATTTTCTGTTTTTGGAAACAAAACAGTGAAAACATGTTTGGCAGACTGTTTCTGTTTTCAAAAATTTTGGAAACAGAAGCAGTGTTTTGGAAATAAGTGGAAGCAAGAATTTTGTGTTTTCATGTTTTTCCAAAACACTTCCAAAACACAGAAGCACAATGATGAACAGTAACTCACATGTTTTTTAATCATTTTTTTTCACTTTTTTATTTAAAAACATACAACCAAATTGTATATCCAAACATGTTTTTGTTTTAAAAAAATTGACAGCGCAACAAAAACAAAACGAAAACGAAACAAAAACAAAAAACAGAAAAACGAAAACGATGCCAAACGACCCCTTAGTAATTAAATATGTATTATTTATTTATTTTGAACTCATTATTTATTATTTATTTAATAATATATATTATATCTAAGATAGTATAGCTTAATTAACATATATATTTTTTATCAAAATAATTAATTTACACATTCAATGAATATTTTAACTAGTCAATCTAATTAAAAACAAATAACATAATCTAATTATTTAAATATACGGGCTGGGCTGGACTTTTATACCAAACCCGGCCCATTTTGTAAATGGGCCTTAAAATTTTATCTAAGCCCATATATAGCGGGCTTCAAATATTTGTCCAAGCCCTCCCAAATATCGGGCAGGCTTACGGGCTTGGGCGGGTAGCCCGACCTTTGAACAGATCTAATCTTACCATTGAGTCAAATGCTCAGGTGCACAATGTGTGTATTTTTATACTAGTAATTAATATAAGGTACAAAATGGTTGATTAATTTGACTGAGGAATCCGACTTTGACATTACCCTTGGAATGGCAAAGGTGCCCGTGTATGTTACCCTATCTTACAGTTTATAATCAATCCATATAAACATGCCTAATTAAATCATCATACCATATATGTGTATACATTTTTATGACTAGAAACAACTTAGACAGCTTGGGGTGAGTGTCTTGTGACTCTCGTCCATGGAGGAGAATACTATATTTCTCTATTTTTATGTTTTATGTCGGATGTTGGAATACTTAATTTGTTTTCGATCCCTATTAGTAAATGATCTGTAAATTTGAAAAATACACATATTAAAGTCCAATGAATTTGTAAATTTTTCAAAAGGATTTACGGCTTAGCCTAGCCATGAAGATGTGATAAGTGATAATCTACCATGCTTCTAAACTTTTAAGTAGTAAAAAACTTTTAAAAAAAAATTAAAAAATATTTTCTTCTTAAAATATATTTCCTCTGTTCCTTTTTATTTATCATTAACCTGGTCAAACTACTTCAACTTTAACCATCTTTTAAAAAAAATATAAACCAAAATAAAATTTTAAAATAATACTCAGAAACTTTGGAATATAAGCTTTTTAAAGTATATTTTTTGAAATTTTAGTTCTACATATTTTTCTTTTAACTAATGGTCAAAGTTGAAGTTGTTTGACTAGGATGATGACAAATAAAAAGGAACAGAGGGAGTAGTGTATATAGAATAATTTTACTCTCTCGACTTAATTAATAATAATTGACAAATATATAGTAGGCATAATGAATTAAGAAAATTTTAATTCAAAAAAACACCCTTTACTTTTTTAGTATGATCTTTATAACATTTTGATATCTGAAAAGGTTTGAATTTTTTATTTGAATGATTAATAACTGAAAGTGAAAAGTATTTAGTAACATTTTTATCATGATGGCAAAAAAAAGAAAAAAAAAAATAATATATATATATATATATATATATCAACTATGCTATCCAAAGTGTGACAAGTAAAAAGTAGGGGTATACAGAATCTAAGCCCAAGCTCACCATCAAGGTCTGGTGTAGTGTAGCCTCTTCTTTGAGATGAGCCAGATCAATGGGTCGAACCGAATAGCTTATTCAAAATCGAATTAGCTACGGCCTATGGCCTGCGTTTATCAAGGCACAACGGCCTAGGAAAGTTCAATTTGGGCCACATGCCCAACTTTCCATCACATCTCTAGATTTTTCCTACTCTTTGAATATAACGGTCAAGATTCAACCCAAATAATAAGGTCTGTCGACTTTGATTACGATAGTCAGCAAAAATTGTCAAACCAAATATATAGAATATGATTCTTCAGGAGATATAATTATTGTTTGTGGGCTCTAATTTTGGTAATATTTGAATAGAATATTATTTTCTTGACCAAAAATAGTAATAACAGGGAATCTTTTAGTTAAATATATAGCTTATATTAGCCGTCAGCATACGATTCAAACCCACGAGCAGCAGCCATGGCTTCTTCAAGTCATAGTGATGTAGCTCCTTTACTCTTTAGTGTCTCTTTCCACTGCATCTATCTCAGAAAAAACAAAACTATAATCAACCAAATTAAAAGGCATTCCTTAATATATATACTTTTTTCATCAATGAAATCAATTTGTTTTAGGCGCAATGAACATAATAAATTATGTTCATTTTCAAATTCTAAAATCTCTGCAATGAGTAGTTCAAATCAAATACAACTTTCTTTAGACCAAATATTATAAAGAAGAAGCAATAATTGAGTACCATAATTTAGCTAACAGAGTATAAAGCTCCCCTGCCTATGGGAAGGCAAATTAGCTTGTAAAACACCAAGCCATGGCCTCCACACCTCTGTATTATTACTATGGCTCTTCTCTCTTAGCTTTCTTCTTTTGCACTTATTTGGTTCAAACCCTAATTAAAAAGTTGTTCAGCCATGTCCGCACCGGGGTTCAACTTAAACACCTTCCGAGCCCTCCAAGTCTACCCATTATCGGCCACCTTCATTATTTTCTGTTAGGCTCTACTAGTTTTGCTAAGAAATTACAAAGCCTAGCAACTCGTTACGGTCCACTTTTGCAACTTAATATGGGGGCATCAACTTTCATCCTGGTTTCAAACGCCAATTCTGCCAGGGAAATTTTGAAAACCCATGAGCTTAATTTCGTCTACCGTTCAGATTTTGGCACCCGGGACGACAACATATATTTTGGATCAGGTATTATCGTTGCACCATATGGAACTTATTGGCGGTATTTGAAGAAGCTTTGCATGACGAAGTTGCTATCCACTTCGCAGCTTAATCAATTTACTCATATCAGGGAGCAAGAAATTATGAAATTCTTGCAATATCTAATCAAGGTGTCGAAAGAAGACGAATTTTGTGATCTCGGTGTGCCAATAACAGCCTTGATAAACAATGTAATTTGTAGAATGGCTATGAGCACGAGCCCGTGGGATGATACTGGCAAATCCGAGAAGATTAAGGAATTGATTGACGAAATGGGAGAGCTAGCGGGGAAATTGAGTGCAGGGGATATATTAGGTCCGTTGAATAAATTTGACCTGTTTGGGTATGGAAGAAAGCTTAAAAAAGCACAGGCGGAATTTGACGAATTGGTGGAGGGAATCATGAAGAAACATGAAGAGAATGGTAGTACTGAAGGGAGGGATTTGATGGATATTATGTTGGAAACTTGTAACGACCCAAGTGCTGAAGTGAAGTTAACTAGAACAGACGTCAAGGCCTTCTTCCGAGTAAGTTCTTTCTATTCTTTTCTTCTAATTTTCTGTTATTTAGTTAATAGTATCACCATGTCAATTTTTCCAGAACCAAGTTAATTAAGAGATTGAACTTATATTTAAGAGATTGAACTTATATTTTCATCTAGGAAAGGCAATTTTGAACTTACATACAGTCCGAAATCGAATCCAAATATCTTCCATCACAAATCTAAATTGATATCTATTAATCAACCCCAATTAAATTCTTTTTAACTTGTTTTTTGATTTCCCAAACTGTATAAAGCTCTTACTAATCCGAATTCGATCCGAACACCTTAGTTTGGCAAATGAGTCTACAAACAGGACGACTACGTACACAAGGTGTCGAATCTGAGATCTGCTTAATCTAAAACAAGTCACTTATCACTTAATTTAACCCCATATCGGTAAAGTTTTTTTTTAACTTTTTACTATAGTTTAACTAGTTTTCATAAGGTGTTCATGGAGTGGCCCGAATCCATTTTGCTTGAAAATGATTTTGGTACAAGGCCTGTTTGCTCATATCTAGTAGTAATTTTTAATGGGCTAGGGTAGACTTTGGACCTGAAAATATTTTATGAGACCCACTTTATTCGTGCTTGGCTGATGGGCCTGGACAGACGATCTGGCCCTCTAGATATTTGTAACCTTATTATTATACGAATAAATAACTTTCATTAATTTCCTTGTGAATTTGCTGTAGGATGTATTTACTGCTGGGACCGAAACAACATCAACAGCGGTGAAATGGGCGATTGGAGAGCTAATTAACCATCCGAAAGTCTTCAAAAAACTAAGAGATGAAATATGTTCAGTTGTTGGACATGGAAGATTGGTTAAAGAATCAGATGTGCAAAATCTTCCTTACCTTCAAGCTGTTGTAAAAGAAACTCTAAGGCTACATCCTCCATCACTGACTGCCCTAAGACAAAGCAATGAAGATTGGGAGATCAATGGCTTCTATTTAAAAGGTCAAACTAGGATCTTAATTAATCTTTACACAATCATGAGAGATCCAAGTTCATGGAATAGCCCGTGCGAATTTATTCCAGAGAGATTCATGGTCAATTCCGATTCGCCAAACTTAAATCAGGATACAATGGGGTTGAGAGGACAGAATTTTGATTATTTCCCGTTTGGGAGTGGAAGGCGTGCATGTCCCGGAGCATCGCTCGCCATGACAATGATACACGCAACAATTGGAGCTTTGGTGCAATGCTTTGATTGGAAAGTCAAAGGTGGAGATATGGTTGATATGACTGAGGCGTCGGGTGTTGCCATTAGCCTGGAAATGTCAAATCCACTAATGTGTTACCCTATTTTACACTCTAATCCGTTTGAAAATGTCTAATTAGGGAATTGAAGATCGGTAAAAATAATGTCAAAGGACGAATAATTTGTAAGTCCAATAAATTTCACGAACATAATTTTTCAAAAGGATTGGCTCTTGCCGATCATGGAGATAGAATAGCTTCAATTGCCTTGTGTTTGATTAACTATTATATCAAACATTTTTTAGTTAACATTCTAGACAAAACGTCATGTGTTATCCAACCATAATATTAATAGAGTACTAGATATTATCCCTGCGCATTCGCGTCCGGTTTTCGGTTTATGATTGGAATTACGTAATTTCAATTCTCAGTAAAATTTTATTTTAAGTAATAGCAATTAAGTTAAATGGAGGAAATATTGTTAGAATATTCAAATAATTATCTACCGGAAAATATAAATGGAGTTTTACTTTGATTATAATTCAATGTTCTAAATATTATTTATAAATATATATAATAATATATATTAGTTTTCCTAACCAATCAATTTTGGACAAATGTCAACATGAGAGGAGCCAAATATTGAGCATACAGAGATTTGGGAATAACTTTAATAGTAAGGTATAGAGGTATAGATTATTATGCGATGTGGATGTTGAAAAAGAGAATTATCTTCCTTGAAATTTAGATAAATAATAATATCTTTTTTTGGTCAATAAAGAAAAATGGACCTATATACGATAACTTTTTTTGACTTAAGAAAAAACAAACAAATGAATGAATGAAATTTAAGTCAACGGCCAGCCATGACTGCCACTTGTGTAGCTCCCTGCTCTTAGTTAATTTCCTTCCATTGCAGCTACCTATAAAAATTGATCTTTCCCCGCTGACACAATCAAAAGAGTAATTTATTTATGACTATAAGATTAAGAATAGTCATCCGCTATGATAGTATTTTTTTTACTCTTAGTATGAATCATCCGATCCTATTTCATTAATTTAGTTTACTGTAGTATATTTTATAGGTGGATGAAATGAACATCTATCGATCGTGAAAGGACATGAAAAATCAACTCATCGTTTCAAATTTCTTATCTTCGGCGATTGAAATTAACTATTTCTTTGGGCCAAATGTAACTTTATTATTAATTAGGAGAAACAATCAATTGAATAAATTAATTAGTATAATCGACTCTCAAAGAGTATATATAAAGCTCACCTGGTTAAGGAAAAGGTTGTAATATAACAACGCAAGCCATGGCCTCCACAAATCTTTATTCCTATGGCTACTCGATCGCAATTCTCTTCATTTGCACCTATATAGTTCAGACCCTGATTAAAATGTTGTTCAATTATGTCGACTTGAGAGGGGTTCATCTTCAAAATCCTCCAACCCCTCCAAGTCTGCCCGTCATTGGCCACCTTCATCACTTCCTTTTAGGCTCTGGAAGTTTTGTGAAGAAATTCCATAGCCTTGCCACTCAATACGGTCCACTTTTACAACTTAACATGGGAGCATCAACATTTATCCTTGTTTCCAACGCCAATTTCGCCAGGGAAATCTTGAAAAACCAAGAGCTTAATTTCGTGGACCGTCCAGATTTTGGCAGCAATGATGATAACATGTACTTCGGGTCTGGTATCATCGTCGCCCCATATGGCAGTTATTGGCGGTTTTTGAAGAAGCTTTGCATGACGAAGCTGTTATTCACTACACAGCTGAATCAATTTACTTATATCAGGGAGCAAGAGATCATGAAACTCTTGCAATATCTAATCAAGGTGTCGAAGGAAAATGAGTTTTGTGATCTCAGTGGGCCAATTACAGCCTTGATGAACACTGCCATTTGTAGAATGGCTATGAGCACGAACCCTTCGGATGATGCAGCCAAAGTCGAGAAGATCAAAATGTTGGTTGACGAAATGGGAGAGTTGGCAGGGAAATTGAGTGCAGGGGACATGTTAGGTCCCTTGAAGAAACTTGACCTGTTTGGCTATGGAAGAAAGCTTAAAAAAGCGCTTAAAGAATTCGATGAATTGGCTGAGGAAATGATCATGAAGAAACATGACGACAATGGTCTTATTACTGGTAAACAAGGGAGAGATTTAATGGATATTTTGTTGGAAACTAGCAACGACCCAAGTGCCGACGTTAAGTTAACCAGAACAGACGTCAAGGCCTTCCTCCGAGTAAGTACTTTTTATATTCTTTAAGTTTCTAATTAAAGTTTAGTTTTTGAACTGCTTATTAGCATTTTGGCCCCTTGAACTATTGTGTTAAGGACGTTTTGCCCAATCAACATCCAAACATTTAGCCCCTTAAACTTCCCAAATGCAAGATATTTTACCTTAAATTGGAAAGTTCATGTGGCAAATTTCCTCGATTTTACTTTAGTAGGCAAATTGTCCTTAACCCCATAATTCAGGGGGAAAAGGCTAATAAGACGTTTTTGAACCTTGTAATTAATAATTCTTGATTTCGTTGTTAATTTGCTATAGGATGTGTTTACTGCTGGGACTGAAACATCATCAACAGCAGTGAAATGGTCCATGGCAGAACTGATTAACCATCCACAAGTTTTCAAGAAACTAAGGCAAGAAATATTTTCCGTGGTTGGACATGGAAGATTGGTTAAAGAGTCAGACTTGCAAAATCTACCTTACCTTCAAGCTGTTGTTAAAGAAACTCTAAGGCTACATCCTCCATCAATTACTGTCCACAGGCTAAGCAATGAACCTTGCAAGATACATGGCTTCAATTTGAAGGCTAAGACTAGGATCATAGTCAATCTTTACACAATCATGCGAGACCCTGGTTCATGGGATAAGCCAGACGAATTTATTCCAGAGAGGTTCATGGTCAACTCGAATCCGGATCAAATTGGGTTGAGAGGACAGAATTTCGATTTCTTGCCATTTGGGAGTGGAAGGCGTGCTTGTCCTGGAGCGTCGCTCGCCATGATAATGATTCCTGCAACGGTTGGAGCTTTGGTTCAATGCTTTGATTGGAAAGTTAAAGGTGGAGAAATGGTTGATATGACAGAGGCATCAAGCTTTGCGATTACCCTGGAAATGGCAACCCCACTTGTGTGTTATCCTGTCTTACATTTTAATCCGTTTAAACAAGCTTAAAATTGCCCAATTACTAGTATCATATTATTGATTTGATAATAATTTTTTGGGGTTTAACCAAGAAAGTCTTGTATCGAGATGGAAATCATGAGAGGTTAAAACCTCTCAATAAATGTGCTTTTAGTAGTTTGTACTTTGGACTTCATTCTCCCAAACAAATAATCATAATACTATGTAAGTTGTGGTTTTTTGCTTAAAATTAGTAGTACTAGTTTTACACACTTGTTTTTTTAGGGAAAGTCATGATAGATTTCGGTAACATATTACAATCGTTTTAAGAACAACTAAAACCGAGTCAGGAACTTCCTTTATCCAAACACCATCATCTTGCATAGAGGTACCTAAACTAGCTAAAGCATGAGCAGTCATATTACCAGCTCCAAAAACATGTGTAAATTGACAAGAAACAAACAAAGAACCAAGAAAGTTAAGCTCTTCAATGTACGACTCGATGGGTGAGAGATCCACTGTTGAAGTAGTTACTTTCCGGATTATCATCAAGGCATCTCCCTCCAATTGAATACATCGAAACCCCATGTCCTTTGCCCAAGTAATCGCTTTGAGTGCTGCTAAGCATTCGGCTGTGAAGGCATCGGGTACTTATTCCAATCTTCCTGCTGCAGCACCCAAAAGAGCTAAATTGAAATTTTCCATGTCTCGAAAACCCATGCCCCCAAAATCCTTGCTCCTGCAAAAATTCTTCCAACTGATCTGGTCCAATGGATTGGTCTTTTACCACCTTTCTGCTTCCACCAAAAACGTGAAATCAAAATGTTAATTTCATGGCATAGAACTTTTGGAAGCACAAAGACATTCATAGTATACGTAGGGATGGCCTGCAGAACCGATTTAATCATAATCTCTATACCCCCCTGGGATAACATTCTGACATTCCAACTTTGCAACTTCTTCCAAATTCGGTCTTCCAATTCCCCAAAGGCTTGCCTTCGATTCCTTCCCACCATCGCAGGAAGTCCTAAATACTTTTCAATGCAGTCATGTTCTTTCACCCCAAATAAGTTCAAAAGTTCAGCTCTGTGATGCTGCTGCACATTGCTACCAAAGATAATGGTTGATTTATCAAAATTTATTTTTTGGCCCGAACACTCCTCATCTCGCTAGTATATCCTTCACCCTTTTGTTGTCCACCATATTGGCTTTACCAAATAAAAGGCTGTCATTAGCAAAAAATAGGTTATTGACCCGCGAACCATTTCGACTAGTAGCCACTCCTCGTAACAATCCCTTTTCCTGACTATCAATCAACAAAGCTGAGAGAGCTTCAGTACAGAAGAGAAAAAGATATGGGGAAAGGGGATCCCCCTGCCTCAAACCACGGCCAGGAGAAAAACGATCAGTAACCTCCCCGTTAACTACAACTGAAAAAGAAATAGAATGAACATAAAACACAATCAAATCCACCCATTTACCATCAAAACCCAAACGTCACATTACAGCATCCTAAAAATCACATTCGACTCGATCATAGCTTTACTCATATCCAGTTTCAAAGCAAAATAAACCTGCTTCCCTTTCTGATTGGTTCTCAAAGTATGCAGTAGTTCATAAGCAACCAAAATATTATCAGTAATTAAATGCCCTGGAACAAAAGCGCTATGAGTTTCACTGATACAGCTTGGAAGATGTGCTTTCAATCTGTTCACCGACACTTTTGAAATAATTTAATAAAGCACATTACAGAGATTAATCGGCATAAAATGGGTCATATTTTTCGGCTCTTTGATTTTGGGGATTAAGGCAATATGAAGGCAATATGAGTATGATTCAAATCAGAAGAAAAATTGCCATTAAGAAAATTAAAACAGAAATTAAACAACATCATCACCTACAAAAGACCAAAATTTCTGAAAAAAGAAAGCAGACATACCATCAGGACATGGTGCCTTAGTGGGGTGCATCTGTTTAAGGGCTGCAAGAATCTCCTCCTCCGTGAACTCTGAGAGAAGAGATGCATTCATTTCTACTGTCACTCGAGGTTGAATCTTTTCAAGAACATCAGTAAAGTGCCTAGGTTCCGTAGAGTTAAAAAGTTTCTGGAAAAAAGAGGTAGCAATTTATTGGATATCATCTGGATCAGTTTTCCAGTTACCATCGACTCCCTCTAAACCAACAATTGTATCCTTCTTTTTCCTTTTATCAGCCTGGGCATGAAAATGTTTTGTATTTCTATCACCATCCCTAAGCCAATTTACCCTACCCCTTTGCATCCAATAAACTTCCTCTTCCTCCAAAAGTCTATTAAACTCTTCACAGGTTCTTCTTTGCCTCTCAACATCGCCATTATTCATACAGACCATAGCTTTCAATTTCTCATGCAAACAATCAATTTTCTCTCGAAATTGACCCACTTTCCTAGCAAAAGAAGACCGAAGTTCATCCCGCACACCATTTATCTTAGTCAGCAGATCGACATCTACTCCAGTTCTCCAACTATTAACTCAAACATTCCTCAAAATTTGGTTCTCGGCACCATGCTGTTTCAAAGTACTTTCGCCCTGGTTTCCGTTTTCGTTTCATTTGCATGTGCCTTCTTTTCAGTATTCAGAAGAATAGGATCATGATCTGAAACACTCGAGCACAAGTGAGCAAGGCTTGCTTCAGGAAAAAGTTCTTTCCACTGCTCCTTCACCACACATTTATCAAGTCTCTCAGAAATAGGGCCCCTCCTCCATGTAAATACGGTGCCATTATAGCCCAAATTGCGAAGACAGCAAACTTCCAAAGCACTACGGAAACTAATCATCTGTGATACTGGTCGAGGCCGTCCACCACTCTTTTCCCAGCCCCATAGAAGCATTGAAATCACCTAAACAATTCCAAAATTTAACATCATGAGCAGCAAGTTGTCTCAATAAATTCCATGAATTCATCCTCCTACCAGTGTCCGGATCACCATAAAAACCCGTTAACCTCCACTTATCTTTCCCATTTTTTTCATCTGTCAGCATGTCAGTATGGTTTTTTGAAAAGCTCAACAGAGTAAGATCAACACTATCATCCCAAAACATTGCAAGACCCCCACTTCTTCCTTCATAATCAACACCAAAACAAAAAGCATAACCACAACTACTCCTAACACGATCCAGCTCCCTACTTAGTAACTTAGTCTCAGAAAGAAAAACTACAAAGGGACCTTCTTGTTGTATGTGTTATTAGGTATGACAAGCAAAATTATTTTGAATATATATTTGTGTAATCTACTCTTAGTATATATTGTAACAATCTATCTGATTTGAAATTTTAATGTTAATTTATCCGAATGGTTATAGAGTTCTAGGATTTACATGGGGTACGTTTACAAAAATAAATTTCAATAGAGATTGAAAGTTCCCTCAAATTAAGTACCCAAAATAAATCCTTCAAACTCATCTACCAAAAATGTTTTCGTAAACCATTTACCAAAATTCCAGGCACATTAAGATTTAAGATTACGGCCTAGTTTGGTATTGAAATTACGTTTTGAAAAAGATTGGTTTGGAATAAATGCTTTTAAAAAGTACTTTTTGAAATTGCGGTGAAAAATGTAAATAATATTTGGTATTATTGTGAACAAATAGTGGTTGAAGGATAAAATGTGTGATACTTGCCCTTAGTTAGTAATTTCCTTAGAATAAGACCATTTGATTATATTTCCATACATGTAAAAAAAAGGAAATTATTATTATTATTATTGGTTTTTAATAAATTAGGGACATATTTGATATTTTCAAAATTCTTAATGATATGATGTTCATGGCAAAATTGTAATTTTTGGTACATGGTTAAATTGTAAATCTTTTTGGGATATATGGAAAAATTGTAATTTACACTTCCTTTTTCTACACTACTCTAGAAATAAAGAAAATAAAAAGGAAAATATCATTTGTGGTTTCATATTAGGCCATCCGGCCATAATAATAATAATAATAATAATAAAGGAAAATGCTTAATTTTCTAGACAACTCTATACTAACACATGTGCCCCACTAGCTAACTATCAAATTTATTTTTCTTTGACTTTGGCCATCCGGCCATTAGCTTAAACCAAAGCAAAAACCATTTTTTGTATTCACTTCATCTTTTCTTCTTAATGCTTCCTAGGTTCTTCCTCCACCCATAATTTGATCTCCTCCTTTCTAACCCTTAAAACTATTGATTTTATACTCAAATTAAACCTTGTTTCATGTCCAATCAAAGCTCCATATCAATTTCTTTAAATTGATTCAAGAGTTTCATGGATTTAAAATCTAAGAAGAAGAGTTCTTGGTGTTTTTGGTTTTTCAAAATTGATGAGTAAGTTATCCTTCCTCTTGACTATAAGATGGTTCCTTTTTTTTCAAATCCATTTCAGAACTCTAATTGCTTGGATTTCATGTTAGGTTCGGTTTTGGTGTAACTATAAGATTTGGAGACTTATTTATTATTAATTTTTCTATGGATCCTAAAGTTGATAACTTAAGGCATGTGGAAATTGAAAGTTTAAATTGATGAAATGTTTACATTTGGATACTCGAGAATTGGATATACTCTTGAGACATGCTTGGGTCATAGTAGCCAAAATCATGTGGATATATATATAGCCAATGCTAATCTTTTGTTTGTAGTGGTCTTAATTTGTAGAGTATGATAAGTTTAAGAGTTTGAATTGATTAATATATAGTAGGTTCTTGGTTGGCCGAATTATACATATATAAACAAACAATAATAGTTGAAGTGTGAATTACACCAAGGGTAACCTTATTCTCTCACCACATTCATTTGGGGTACTATTTGCATGGTTTTTGTGTCTTTTTGTGTATGGTTTTTTTGTTGTTTCGTAGAACTCTTAGGGATAATCCAACCATTCCAATCCTTTTTTGCCCTCCACCATTGGTTTTCATGTAATTTGGTGTAGTTGGCAAGGGTGAATTTGGTTGTTCATGTTTTTTCTTTTTATCTCACCTAGGGTTCAATGTGTTTTTTGGGGGTTTCTTTTATCTCACTTAGGGTATACAGTGTTTGTTAGGGTTTAGGTTTCATGTCATGGGAGACAATGCTTCATCTCACTTAGGGTTTGTCATGTCATGCTTAGGGTTTAGATTTCATGTCATATCTTTTTTTTTTGTCTCCCTTAGTATTTATAGAGATTGGTTTAGTTTTTAGCATACTTAATTAGTGCTTAGTTTTGTTAAATAGTGTGGAATTGTCATATGTACATGCTTAATTTTAGTTTGATTTAGTAGCCAATTACTTAGACAAACTACATATTTGATTATTATAGAATATTGATTATTATATTTTTTTTGTGTACATGTGATTGTGAAGTAATTGATTTGATCATTCTTAATTTTAGTTGAATTTAGTGGTCATGCTTTGAATAAAATTTTTATTATTAGAATTGATCTTACTTGAATAGCCATTAATTAATTTTTAACATCTTACTTAATTTTGTTTATATGTTATTTATGGTGAATTCCATGTAATTGGATTGATTTAGCTTGCTTTTGCAAATTGGGTTAGGTTTATAATTCTTTTGTTATCCTACTTAAGGTTTATTAAAAATGTGGGCTCATGATTTATGCATAATTTTAGGGTTTAGAGTTATTATTTTGGGTGGGCCGGTTTGGGCTTTTTTTTCATGAACCTTTGTAATTTTCTGGGTATTTATATTTTTCTTTATAGACTTGGTCAGTCAAAACTGACGCAGTGAGCAATTCTTTCTGTTGCCGCTGCTTTCCCCAATCGCAATCTCCCTCTTTTTTCCCTTCAGTCGGCTTCTCCTTTTTCTCTATGGTCTTCAGTTCTTTTACTTTCTGTCTTCTCCCACTCAATTTCTAGACTCTCCTCCTGTCTCACTCTCTTTTCAATGTATGGTTCAGTCTTCTTCTTTACTCTCTTCAGTTTCTTTACTCCCTAGAGTTTCTTTCAAGTGTCATGAATGTTTCTATGCTATTTTACTCTAATATTTTTGCAATTTTATTATTTCTTCTCATTTGTGGCATTTCAGCGGGCTAAGATGAGTCCCTCACTTGCTAAGAAGGTCGGCATTTACTCATATATATAAAAAATCCAACAGACTATAGAGAAAAAGAGAAAAGGAAGCGAAAAGAAACAGAGAGAGCGAGGGGGAAGAGAAAAGAAATAGAGAGATGGATCGAGAGAGACATGGAGAGATCTGGAGGAGAAAGAGAAGACAACAAAATACAGACATGTGGGTGGGTTTCATCTCCCTATTTTCATTTTTTTTTCATCTCCTTTCTTCTCCTCTTCAACTCTTCTGTTCTGTTAATTTCTTTCCTTTTTTTTAGAAAATTAAAGGCCAGAGGAAGCAGGTTCGACATGAACAAGTTGGAAAATTTTGGTTTCTTAGATTTTGAGCTTAGTCTTTATTAGTTTTTCAATTTTTGATTTGGATATTTCTGTTTAAGTTTTGCTAATAATTTTTTATATATATTTTGCAGATTTTTTGGCATATGGGTTTTTGTCAACAGTGGTAGGAAGAAGGCAAGAACCTTCAAGCAGTTTCAGCCTTTCAGGGTTTAAGGTGAGGTAAATTTGTTCCGTTTTTGTCAAATAAAAATGGAAGATTTAATTCAATTAGAAGACTTTTTCTTTTTGGGTGTGTTTAAGACGTTATAATATGCCTCCATTACTTTTGAAATTTCATACTTTTGTTCATACTGTATTTCTTAGACTTCAAATTACAAAAGTGATTCACTTTTCAGATTTTCATGCAGTTTTCTTTGTTTATGGACAGCCTTTTGATCTAAGATTAAACCCATGGTTTAATTTGATTCCTAATTTCCACCAACTGTTTTCTGTTTTTCATTTTGTTGATTGGCAGTACAAACTTGTCACCATGCCTGTCATTTTGGCTACGTATTGGCTTCCAAGGTAAAATCTAAGCTTAGGTTTCTTGCTTTTTCAGTTATTATTATTATTATTATTATATATGTTAAATATGCTATTTAGTTATTTTCTTACAATAGTTTGTTTTTTTAAGGTGCAATGATGGATATGAACGATAGTGCTCCAGGTAACTTTATCTTTTTTACCTTCTTTTCTCTTCCATAATATTAAATCAATTTGATTAGCATACTATAATTTGCAGGTTTCTTGGGTTTGTAGTTATTTTGGTTTTTAATCTGGATCATCTTTACTTTACCTTGAATATACCATCCTTAGGCTATTCAGGCGGTGAACAAACTTGGTTTATGTTGTTTGTTTACCGGTCAACTTTTCCTCTGTATTGTCGTGATTGGAACACTGAGTGGAGCTCACCCACCATGATTTTATACACCATCATCAATTTTAATGTGGATTTTGATGTCATTATAGTTTATGCTAATTGGATTCTATGCTATCTGTCAGGCCTACCTACTCCATGTTATTGAGGAAAAGGTAATATGAAATCATGCAAATAGTTTGTATTGCGATGAAATTATATATATATATATATATATTTCTGTTAATAGGTGGCACTGCATTGTGTTATAATCAGATTTACACTGATGTGTCATACACTCATACTTTATTTTTAGTCTATTGTCAAACTCATGGACATGTTAGCTATGAAAAGGGCAATACGATGGTTATTAGTGGGGATATCATGATATTGGTTCTAAAAGATATATGTAATTTGGACAGAAAAAAAGAAAAAAAAAGATATATGGCTAATATGTGAAGCAAATGAATAGGGTAGGTTCTTGTCTTCTTAAGTTATATGAGATTGATCAAGATGTTAATTGTTGCTGGTATGCCCTATCAACAATTTCTATTGGGATTTTTCTTTCCCTCCCAACTATTTGTTTAAGCTTAGATATATGATCCCCTGCTGCTTAGGTGTATTTGGTTAATTTTTTTTTTTTGTTATTTGAAACTGTGTGCACATGAAGATGAATGTTGGCTGCATTGACTCTAATTCTGTTCAGATTTGATTTTTGGAAGTGAAGGTAAACAAGCTAATGGATTTTCTCTTAACTGTAAAGACAATGGATCCACACAAGTAAGAGTATACATACCATATTCTGTACTTTTAGGTTGGTTGAGTTTTTTGTTTGTTTGAATTTCAATGTACTTTGCAGATGTTTTCCTCCACTTTATATATATTTTGTGCATCCATGAATATGTTCTCTCACATGATTTTTTGGTCAATAATTTTCAGCTGATGAGCAACATTACATCTATGATTGATCATGTGCAACAAAGGTATATGGGAGTGTGATTGATCCAGGCTCCATCAAAATGGTGGCAAGAAATATCACACATGCATGGGCTCATTGACAGCTTCCCCATGTACTGAAGCTGTCATTTGGATAATGAACAAGAAGGTAATAATCTCATCATCACAAGCAACATTAATTTGGGTCCTTTTCTAGAAATGAAATTGTCGCTGCTGATGCATTTGTTTGATTGATATTTAGTCAAGAACGACCAAGTGGGTTTGTATGTTTATTCATTTAATGTTTAAAATAGTCGGTGTTGTTTCTTTGAATTTATCCTCTGCCTCTTTATTAAACTTTTGGTACATTTGAAAGGCTGAAGGCACATTGACTTGGGCTTACATTCTCAAAGTTAAATTTTTCCATTATAAAATTTTTCTATCCTTCTTTTTAGGGTCAATTAATGAAAAGTATGAAGAGAGCAGATTCGAGAAAGTCACATTCATGGTGGTGGGATAGCCACATCAGCCCCAAGAATTCAAAGTGGCTTGCAGAAAATCTCAAAGGTAAGCAGGGTTTACACCACCCTTCCATAGATCAGGGCAGCTTATTCAATCTTTCTCTCTCGCTCTGTCTCTCTAATTTGGACAGGATTTTGGTAAAAGAACCTGAACTTATAAGTAGCAAGTGACATAACATGGTTTATGTTGCTTAGTTGTTGCAAATGAAGTCATATGCTATTAGAAATTGTGGTTGAAATCCTATCTCTTAATATTTTGCCAAGCATTTTTTCCTTTTGCTGTGTATGCACATCAAGGCTATGTTCTGGTCAAATATTTGGTTTGAACTGTTGCAAGGATTTCAGACTTGAAACTTGATATTTTTATGGTTAAGATGAAGTCTTTGTTTTTGTTCTTAATGGAGTAAAAGTTAATACAAGATAATGTAATATTAGCCACCCTTAATACCTTCTGTTTGGATATTCGGATGCAACTAGCTAGATTTCTTCTTTCCACATCTTCAATTTATTGAGAAAAAGGACTTTTAATTGTTGTTGAAATCATTCACATGCCAAAATGTCAAACAAGAAGTAACAAATGATTGCTGACTACAAAATTCGATCGTAATGTCAAGCGGATGCTTTAGCTGATTGAATAAGATGGGGGATTCATTGCAAAAAAGGCTGAGATGTACTACCAGAAGAGGCAAGAACTCATTTCTCATTACATAGGATGCCTTTATGGTTTATATTCTAAAACGTTTTAGTACATAATTAGATTCTCCTCCTTTCTTCTTTTCTCTTAGATACTAGGCTTATTGTGCACTTCCATGCTGATTTTATCTTTGAAGATGATGTTATATCTTAGTGAGATTCATAAGGAGTAAGGAGAGCAGGGAAGCATCGTAGATGTTTCATGATTGTCTTTTGATATTTCCTTTAAGAGTGCTCATTTGTTGGTTGTCTAAATGCTCCATTCGTTAACATAATTTCTATATAACAGGACTGAAACAAAGTACGTACGCCAGATTGGTCTTATATCTGGTCTGGTCTGTTGCACATCCAAGACAGGTTGGTCTTATAGACTCTTTTAGTCAATGTCCTTTGTTGTTTTTTTTTTTCCCCTATTTTGATTGATCTCCATTTGCTAATTTAACGTTTGTCTATCAGTTGCACCATTGGAATGGGGCTCCTCCAAATCTCTATGACAGAAGTGGAAGTGCATACTTTATTAACAAATGTGAAAAGGGGATTGTTATTAACTTGGTTCATAAAATTGTATTTTTATCACCTTGCTGGATCTGAAAATTATGGACCAAGGATTAATGATTGTTTTTCTAAAAAAAAAAAGGATTAATGATTCTTTTCAGATGCAAGAACGTATATGTTTTCTCTTAAATTTCAAGTGGAAGCCAAAGCCATTGAAATTGAACTTGAAAAGTAGATAGATTAATGGCATCCAATGAAGTCAATTCTTAATTAAATAAGAAGATAAAAATAAAATAGTTACAATTTGTTTATTTGGTGTTGAGCTCTTAAAATCCTTTAAAGTATATTTATTGATTGATTTATGTATATCTTTTGCATGTTTAGATGACAATGGAGCATGTCAATACCATTACAAACACTTCATTAACCATGAAAAACCTGTATTGTAACACTTCATTGACCATGATGCTTCATTGACCATGAAAAACCCGCAGCGAAGCGCGGGACAAAAATCTAGTATATATATATATATATGGGGATCCTAATGGCCAATTTGTTTTGAAGAATAGTTAACTAATTATTTAGTAGTAGATAGCATAGTTATTAAAACCAGCCCGGACATTGACCTGCTCAAGGCTCTGGGTCACGGGTCAAACGGTCTAACTATCAGATCATCGGGTTAATGTCAGGTTAATAAATTATTAAAAATTAATTTTTATATATTTTATAATTCTATACATTAAAGAAAAATTTCTAGTATATGTATCTAAATTATTATATAAATTTATGATATTAATATACAACAAAATAATAATGCAAATATATATATTTTTTATTTTAATATAAAAAAGTATTAGAAAATGAATTTGATTTACATAAATTAATTTTAAATTATCAATTTCAAATTGAAAGCATCCGGTTAAATTAAATTAATTCTTATCCATATGACTTATCTAACTAAATTGCAACCAGTTAAAAGTAAAAATCTTAAAAATAATAAAATAAATAATATATATATATATATATATAGTAATAAAAATTAAAAAGAGAAGAAGGGTTGTGGGTAGATGAAAAACTTCTTTCTTCTTCATCTTTCCCTTGCGGCTTGCGCACTCGAGACCAGAGTCTTCCCACCCATTCAGGTAAGCTAACGTTTTCTTTTTTATTTTTGGCATAAGCCTCCTACCCTTACCCTAGATCTCAACACATCGGTTAATCATTCAAGAGAGGAAAGTTTGATTTTCATTCTTGTTAAGCTTCCTGGTAGGAAAGGATGTTTTGGGAAGACTTTGGACCGATCGATAATGGTGTCAAACCAATCACCGACCGGCAACGGCAAAGGTTGTCAAGCCAAATTTAAGGGTCCGTTTGGTAGGAAGGAAGGAAAAGGGTAAGGAAGGAAATTTCATCCATCCAAGGGTTGAGCTACAAAGTAGCATGTATGGTTGTGCATCACAACCATTAAATTGAGCAAATTTCCTTCCTCATCCCTTTCTTTCCTTCCTACCAAACGGACCCTAAGTATTGAAATCCAGCCCGTCCGGGTCAATGGGTTCAACAGTTTAAAGTGGTTCTTTACGGGTTTCAACGGATTAACATTTTGAACGGTCCAAATATTAAACCGGATCAAACTAAATCCCGAGTCACCGAGTCGAATGGTCGAATCACCGGACCGATCCGGGTTTAATAACTATGGTAGATAGTCTTGATCTATATGAGTTGATGAATTTGAAGAAATTGGATTAGCTAAAGCTTATCCATGGGCCGAATTACATATACTAGGTCATATTTAGTTCTTGCAAATTGCCTTGAATATGACTTAAGTTCAGTTCGAAGTGGAAGAATTGGTGGTGGAAGCCTTAAGTGTACTATGCCTATTGATGAATAGAAGAAAAGCATGGTCTATAAGGGTGAATTGGACCAATTTGATATAGTTGTTTATGCTTTCTTCAAAGTTTTACATAGGTTTGCTTCCATCAAATTTGCATTCTTTTGCTAGTTAGTTGACCATGTCTAGTTAAAGTGAGTAAAATTTGCATATATTCACGCATCCCATATATTGTCCTAGGATTTGTCAAGTTGTTAATTGTTACGAATTATGTCCCATGAATAGGAGTTACCATTTCTTTACTAGGATTTGTCAAGTTGTTAATTGTTATGTTGTTGAATTATGTCCCATGATTTGTATAGGAGTTACCACTTCTTTACCTTACTTCAAGCAAGCAAAGGAAACGATTGAGGATGATAGGGAGTGAATACCTCCCTAAATTTGTGAGTGGAAATTTTATTATATTTAACAGTTATGAAAAGAATTTCATTATTACAAGTTGATCAGCTCGCGCTGGTGCGTCGAGTATTCTTGATTTGTGGCTAGCAAATCATTTTAGTTATAGAGTTTCTTTTTTATCAATTCTTATTATATACGTGAGTAGGTGGTTAGCAAATTCGATATTTGGAGTAGATCTTATAATTAAAGAACTAATCTGACAAAGTAAAATAGTAGTGCCTTAAAACATGCTGTTGTAGAAAATAAAAGTTTTTGTAGTTGATGTCATACTGTTTCCCCTTTTTAGAGTTGTTATCGCTTAATTTATCGAATAAAGATAGAAGGATATGTATATTGCAATATAAGAAAAAACCATCATTTCATGAATTTATACGACTATAATCATTCTTCTTTTTTTTTTGAAAAATAAGACTATAATCATTTTATTTGAACATGAAATGTATAATAATGCATTTTCTATATAAAAAAAAATTTAATATTGCATTCATGGGATAAACTTGCTTTTAAAACCACAATTAATTGTGTTCACGTTCATCTTTGGCAAAAGACCAAAAAGTAGAGTTATTCATCTCAACATTAACCAAAGTTTAGGGCGTTAAAGTAATTTGGTCGGTGGAAAAAGACAAAAATGTTTAATAATCTAGCCCCTCATTAACCCAAAGATGGGATCAAATAGTAAATTCATTCAAGAAATAATGTTAAGATGAATAGTACTTTTTGGTAATTAACCAAGTGAGGAAAGACAAAATGACAAAAAAAGTTCAAACCGAGCCTCCTCATCAATCCTGAAAAGGGGATTTTAGTAATTTCATTAGGTATTCCAAATAATATGTAATATATATTGCTTTTGTTATATACTACTTGTTTTATATAATGTGGCGATTTTCTCACCGGCCTATGAAAATCCATTGGTTTACTAAGATGGCTGGATTATTTGATTTGATAAATATATACGTGTTTTTATGAATATACCTTTATGGAGATAATTAACTGGAGCCACTTTGGTTTTACTGTTTTTATTATACGGTAGGCCTCAGAGAGGGCAACGATTTTGTTACTGCAGTGACTTTAGTAACCTACGGACCGGCGTAGGTGAGTGTGGTTACCTTGACGGGAGGCGCGTAGGATAACCCGCAAGGTATGATATTGAAAGCTCCTCTTGTGATCTACCACCGCACAAGACTGAGCTCTGCCAACGCCAAGGAACAGACTCTTTTTATCATCTTATTATTACAAAGCCTTGGCGGTCCCAGTTGTCGACCTCGGCTAAGGCGATGACTCAGGAAACATGGTTTTGGCTAAGCCTTGTTTTAAAAATTCATAGGCCATGCTTGATATATATATATATGTATATATATATATATATTTTAACATAGTTCTATATTTTAAATATTGAACTGTTACTTTTATTTATTCCTATAACTTAATTTTATGAGTGTTCACTCACTAGGTTTTCGTACTCACCATTTTCTTTTTATATTGTTTTATTTCATATTTTTAACATTTTCAGGTCCATAGCAGATTATTCGCGTTTTAGGAACATTGTGGTGGAATCCCATTTCCTTTTATGCTCAATGACTAGAAGGTTAAGTCATGTCCCCTTTTGTATAATATTTTCTGTGGGTCTCACTGGAATTCGATTAGTCTGGGAAACATCGTAGTTTCATTCTTTGGTATGTTATAGATTTTTCGGTGCCTTTACGTTACAAAGATATTTTACGTAGAATATTTAAATATATGTTCTTTGAAATGTCGTTTTTTGATAATGACATTTTTATAAATAAGTTAAAGTTTTAAAATTTTACACGAAACTAATATTAACCGTTATGATTTGTTTTTGACAAGGTTTAATTAGATACAAAGTGATTAAATAAATTGTTTATTGCACTTTATTGCACTTTGGATTTGTTTAAAATTACCGTTTTAGCCTTGTGGAGCCTTGGGAAGATTCCAACCTAATGGAATTTAACTCAAGGGTTCGCGGCGGTTGTCACGTACCCAGTTTTGAGTCGGGGTGTGAAAAAATGTCTTGAAAGGATATGCCAATTAAAAAGGAAAGAGAAAAATAATTAGGGGATTTTAGTCATTTAATGTCCAAAAACATTTTTGAAACGCAAAAGCACCCAAGGATTAGCTTCTCGGGTTGCCTTAACTTTTGTGATGAAAATCAACTTTTGACACAAATCATGATTTATTTGATATTACATTTTGGTTTAAAAGCAGCTCTTTTTATCTCCAAACGCAATATCAAACTAGACCTAAACCAAATATCAAGGACTAGTAGCGGTGGCCAAATGGATGGAGTCTAATATAATGTATTTCTTAATCGGCCTATCAACAGCCATGACCCATGGTCAACGACATTTGAATTGGCTTCACTATTTGGCCCATCCCTACTTTACGCTCACATAACTCATAAGTGTGATGTGAACTTAATCCATTAGCTAGTGACTTTTTTTTGACAACATTAGCTAGTGATTCTTAATTATTCTATTTTGAGAATTCAGGTAGTTTTGAGATTGAGATATACGACAAGTCTACTTCAAATTGGTCAGAGATTCTTGTAACTATTGAACAATATTAAGGGTTTGTAACAAAGAATAGTTGATTATCTTACTATCTTACTAGTACTACTATATAAAATCACAATCTCAAAAATTTTAATTGGAAAATTTCATAAATACCCTTAGTATTATAATATAATAATTTTTTAATAAGTATTTTTTTAGTCATTTAACTTTGTTTTTATTTTTTTGAGATGATTCAACTTTTTTATTAATTATGGAAAGATATTGTAAATTTAATATTTAAATTTTTTAAACCTTATCTTACTACTATATAAAATCATGAACTCAAAAATTCTAATTAGGAAATTTCATAAATACCCTTAATATTTTAGTATAATGATTTTTTAATAAGTATTTTTTTAGTCATTTAACTTTTTTTATTTTATTTTTTGAGATGATTTAACTTTTTTATTAATTATGGAAAGATATTGTAAATTCAATATTTAAATTTTTTAAATTATGGAAAGATATTAATAATCCACTATAATAGTAATTAATAATTTACTTTTAATAATTATTTTTAGATTATAATATATTTAATTATAATATTATGAACTTTGCTACACGCCCCTCCATTTTGTTCCACACAATGCTCCCTCCTGACGTGTCCATCACACGTTAGGCAACATGTTATCACTTTACTGGTCCCAATTTTACAAATTTTAATTTTTTAACCCTTAAAATAAAATTTTAATTTTAATTTGGGCTAAACTTATAAGTGAAATAGTTATATATTTTATTTCTAAGATCCTATAACAATAAGTTATTAATTATGGAATTTACCCTTAAAATAACAATAAAATTTTAATTTGTGGCTAAACTTAGTGAAATTAGGGCTAAACTTAATAAAGAGAATGACAAAAAAAGGAGGCGGGAGCGGTGGCTTGCGGGGCAAATAGATTTATTCTAATATTATTATTTATAGTCCTGAAATTTTTTATTTTAATTATATAAAGATATTGTACATACAAAATATAATTATAATAATTTACTCCCCATAATTATTTGAGATAATTTTTAAATATAATTTATATTTATTTAATTTAAATAAATTATGGGCAATAAGGAAAAAAATTAGTTTAAAACTTTACATGTTTAAAAAAATGGTCTTATGCCAGGTTGTCAAGATTAAAGTTTCCTATGTCAAGTAAAAAAAATTGCTGCTTTACGTGCGTTTGGCAAGTTTCCCATGGGTAATTATCCAAAGCAGTGCTTCAATATTCTTTCCAAAAAAAAATTGGTTTAATAATTTACATAATCTAACCAAATCTCAGCAACATTGGATTTAAGAATTTGTTTTTACGAGCATCTGAATCTTGTTTCGATTTAATTAGAAAATATAAGAAATACGATATTAAAAGAGTGAAAAGCTCTCCAATCTTTTTCGTGTGGAATTATATATTTTTACGAGTATTTTAGCTAAAAATTGAGGAGAAATCTTTCGTGTCAATTTTTGCAAAATTTTAGCTAAAATCGTGTACTAACTAACCATCACGGTTTTTGGCTAAAAAAGCGTTCCGAGGACCTAGCTCAATTTTGCATGATTTTTGACTCCGAGACTATTTGAAATATCTATATTCATCTAATCAAAATCTCAGCCACATTGGATTTAAGGATTTGTTTTTACGAGCATCTGAATCTTGTTTCTTGTTTCGATTTAATTAGAAATTAATTCAGAAAAAATAGGAAAAATGATACTAGAAACGTCAAAAGCCCTTTAATCTTTTTGGCGTTAAATTATATATTTTTATGAGTATTTTAGCCAAAAAATTGAGGAAATATCTTTCGGGTCAATATTTACAAAATTTTAGCCGAAACCGTGTAATAACCATCATAGTTTTTGGCTAAAAGAGCAATCCGAGGCCTCGGCTTAGTTTTGCATGATTTTTTTGCGCCAAGATGATCGATCCAAAATTAACTTTATTTTTATGATCATTTTCCTATGCTTTTTGGTATTTTTATGTGTGATTTTAACCTATTTTACAAGTATTTGTGTTTTTAGGTCTTGAAGAGAAGAAAAGTGGAAACTCGTTGTTTTTCACTATTTTTTGGAGCTAATTTGATGACTTTTGTCACAAATATGGACTTAGCATTTTGAGTGAAGATTTGGAGATTCGAAGTTCGTGATTGAAGGTTAATTGAAGATAATTTCAAGTCATGAAGATCATTGAAGAAATATATCAAGGAGAAAGAACTAAGGATTGAGTTTAACTCGCGAAGGAATGAAGACATGCTTTGGAGAGACCCTGAAGACATGGACTTATGAGTATTTTACATGGGATATTAACCAGTCCAGCTAGGCCCACAATTGGAGTCAAAGCCCCAATCTGTGCGGCACAAACCATGTGAAATATCCAATTCCCGCAATACTAGTCATAGTTGGATTAGGATTCTGTGCAGTTTGGGTAAAAAGGCCATAACGTTTGACTTAGACCCCCAAAAAACGCGTATGAATATGCGTTAGAAAGAGAACTCCGAGATATACAACTTTGCTTTGAAGTCCAAAGCCCAGTTCTGCCATCTTCGATTCCGAAATTGCCCTTAAAGCTTCTGAACGATTCCAGAATTTCTAGAATCCGATTTTCACTTAATTTCGGCTCAAGGAAGACTTTTAAGCCAACTTGGAGACCAATTTAAGGAGTCTAACCGTCCTAGGCTATTCCTAAGTCTATTAGGAGTCTAATTAGTCCACTATAAATACCCACCTTATGTTAACGTTAGAAAACACAACTAGATACATTTTTTTTTTCTTTTCATCTATTATTTTTCTTTAGTTTTTCTTGGTTTTAGAAGGAGGGTATCGACACCTCTCTCTAGAGAAGGTGTCGACATCCCTAGTTGAAGGCTAAGGAGATTTTGGCCCTCAAAGTCTGTAAGTTTTCTTATACCTCTCATGGATTTGGAAAAATCCATGAGTAGGTAAATTCTTAATACTTCTTTTCCTTTGGTAATTTTAATCAATTAATTATGGTGAGATTTGTGTGCTTATAATTTGATATTTGTTCTTGGTTTTATATGTTTATGAATCTTTGTTTTATTTTATGATCTTGATGATTGTTGATTTAGAAGGCCACTAATGATATAATTGGATAGATCTATAGTTAAATCAAGCTTAGAAGGACCAATTCAAGTTTGATTGTGAGGTAACAAATTGGGCACCAGGACCAATAGGTTCAATGGGATTTATAAACCCTAATTGGAACTAGTGGGCCAAGCTAGGAAAGAATAGGTTTGGTTATATTTGTTATGCATGTCTGAATAATTGTTCTTAATGCTTTGTTCTTAACAATTTTTAAGCTGGACTAAGGTAATTAATTGTTTTGAAGAAAAGGGATATTTTAAGCTGGACCAAGGTAATCTTATCTAAAATACATGTTAGGGATTTCTTGCGAGATTTCTCTAGACCAATTGCTTAATTGAGAATAGAATATTAAATTCATCTTTTAAATCAAGGATCTATAATCAAATTGATTGATTTCTACCATCGGAAAAGAAGTATGCTTTCTTATTATTGTTTTCTTTATTTAGATTTAATTTAGTTTATTTTATTTTTAGTTTAATTGCTTTTCTTTATAATTGGTATTTTTAATCCCCTGTTTTTGAGTGATTCTTAGAGAAGATTTATCTTTGGATAAGTCTATTCCCCTTCTCCGTGGGATTCGACCCCTGCTTGCCCTATCTACTTAGTTAGGATTTTGTGGGGATTATTTGGTGATTTGCTGACGACACGATCACAAGACTCCTTGAGATATCCATATTCATCTAATCAAATCTCAGCCACATAGGATATAAGAATTTGTTTTTACGAGCATCTGAATCTTGTTTTGATTTAATTAGAAATTAGTTCAGAAAAAATATGAAAAATGATATTAAAAGCGTGAAAAGTCCTCCAATTTTTTTGGTGTTAAATTATATATATTTTATGAGTATTTTATCCAAAAATTGAGGAAAAATTTTTCGGGTCATTTTTTTTGCAAAAATTTAGTAAAAATCTTGTAACCATCACGGTTTTTTTTTTTGCTAAAAATGCATTTAGGAGGCGGCTCAGTTTTGCATGATTTTTGGCACCGAGACTCCTTGAAATATCTATATTCATCTAATAAAATCTTAGCCACATTGCATTTAAGGATTTGTTTTTATGACTATCTGAATCTTGTTTTGATTTAATTAGAAATTAATTCAGAAAAAATATGAAAAATGATATTAAAAGAATGAAAAGCCTTCCAATCTTTTTTGGAGTTGAATTATATATTTTTTATGAGCATTATGGCTAAAAATTGAGGAAATATCTTTTCGGGTCAATTTTTGCAAAATTTTAGCCGGAATCGTGTAATAATCATCACAGTTTTTGGCTAAAAATGCATACTAGGGTTCGGTTCAGTTTTGCATGATTTTTGGTGCCGAAACTCCTTCAAATATCTATATTCATCTAACCAAATCCTAGTCATTGTTTTTAGAAGCATCCGAATCATATTTCGATTTAATTAGAAATTAATTTGAAAAAAAAATATGAAAAACGATATTAGATGCGTGAAAAGCACTTCAATCTTTTTGGTGTTGAATTATATATTTTTTATGAGTATTGTGCATAAAAATTGAGGAAAAATATTTCGGTTTTTTTGCAAAATATTAGCCAATATCGTGTACCATCACGGTTTTTTTTGGCTAAAAACGCATTACGGGGCCTCGGGTCATTTTTGCATAATTTTTGGGGCCAAGACTCCTTCAAATATCTATATTCATCTAATCAAATCTCAGACACATTGGATTCAAGGATTTGCTTTTATGAGCATCTAAATCTTGTTTCGATTTAATTACAAATTAATTCGGAAAAAATAGGAAAAACGATATTAGAAGCGTAAAAGACCCTTGAATATTTTTGGCATTAAATTATATATTTTTATGAGTATTTCAGCTAAAAATTGTGGAAATATCTTTGTGGTCAATTTTCGTAAAATTTTAGTCGAAATCGTGTACCATCACGGTTTTTGGCTAAAAATGCGTTCAAGGGCCCCGGGTCAGTTTTGCATGATTTTTGGCCCCAAGACTCCTTGAGATATCCATATTCATCTAATCAAATCTCAGCCACATTGGATTTAAGGATTTGTTTTTAGAAGCATCTGAATCTTGTTTCGGTTTAATTAGAAATTAATTTAGAAAAAATATGAAAAACAATATGAAAAGTTTGAAAAGTCCTGCAATCTTTTTGGCATAAATTATATATATTTCATGAGTATTTTAACCAAAAAAATGAGGAAAAAATTTTTCGGGTCATTTTTTACAAAATTTTAGACGAAATCCTGTACTAACCATCATAGTTTTTTAGCTAAAAACGAGTTTCCGGCCCCGGCTCAGTTTTTCATGACTTTTGGCGTCAAGACTCCTTGAAATATCTATATCCATCTAGTCAAATATCAGCCACATTGCATTTAAGTATTTGTTTTTACGAGCATTGATCGAGTCAAAATTAACCCTATTTTTATGATCATTTTCCTATGCTTTTCGGTATTTTTATGTGTGATTTTAACCTATTTTACAAGTATTTGTGTTTTTAGGACTTGAAGAGAAGAAAAGTGAAAACTTGTTGTCTTTCACTATTTTTGGAGCTAATTTGATGACTTTTGTCAAAATTATGGGCTTAGCATTTTTGAGTGAAGATTTGGTAATTTGAAGTTCGTGATTGAAGATTAATTGAAGATAATTTCAAGTCATGAAGATCATTGAAGGAAGATTTTAAGGAGAAAGAACTAAGGATTGAGCTTAAATCGCGAAGGAATGAAGACATGTTATGAAGAGACCCTGAACACATGGGCTCATGAGTATTTTACATTGGAGCATAACCAGCCCAACTGGGCCCAAGTTGGAGTTTGTTCAGCCCCAATCTGTGCACACAAGCCCAAGCAAATCTCCAATTCTCGCAATCCCTTTCTTAGTTGGATTAGGCTTCTGTGCAGTCTCAAAATGGCCATAACTTTTGACTCAAACCTCCAAATAATGCGTGTAAATATGCGTTGGAAAAAGGACTTTGAGATCTACAACTTTGATGTTTTGCTCGAAGCCCAGTTCTGCCTTTTTCGATGCCGAAAATGCCCTTGAAGTTTCTGGGAAATTCCAGTCTTTGACCAAGTCCGAATTTTACTCTAAGAAGACCTTCAAACCAACTTGGAGACCAAGTTAGGATCCTAAACCGACCTAGGGGCTGTTTAATTCAAATCCTAAGTCTACTAGGAGTATTATTAGTCCACTATAAATACCCACCTTATGTTAACCCTATAGAACACAATTTTACAATTCCTAGATACAATTCTTTTCTTCTAGTTTTTAGTTTTCTCTCTAGTTTTTGGAGAGGGTGTCGACAACCCTAGTTGCTGCCAAGGGGAGATTTCGACCCTCAAGTTTGTAAGTTCCCTTAAGTTTCTCTAAATTCTTAATACTTCTTTTCCTTTGGAGATTTTAATCAATTAATTATGATGAGATTTATATGCTTATAATTTAATATTTGTTCTTGATAAATATGTTTGCTAATCTCTGTTTTATTCTAAAATCTTTATAATTATTGATTTATGTGGTCACTATTGATATAATTTGATAGATCTATAGTTAAATCAAGCTTAGAACGACCCATTCAACTTTGATTGTGTGGTAACAAATTGGAGTTGGCTTAAAAGGCGTCCAATGTGATTGGTATACCTTATAAATTCTTTTATGTGCTATGCTTGAATTAATAAGTTTGGTTATACTTGATATGCATGCGTGACTAATTGTTCTTAATGCTTTGTTCTTAGTAATTTTTAGGCCTCACAAGGGAAATTAATTGATAAGAATAATAGGGATAACTTAAGCCTCACAAGGGAAATTTTATCTAAAATACATGTTAGGGATTTCTTGCGAGATTTCTCTAGACCAATTGTTTAATTGAGAAAAGAATATTAAATTCATCTTTTAAATCAAGGATCCATAGTTAAATTGATTGATTTCTACCATTGGAGAAGAAGTATGCTTTTAATTATTGTTTTCTTTAATAATTTTCCTTAGTTTAGATTTAATTTAGTTTTGTTTAATTTTAGATTAATTGCTTTTCTTTTTAATTGGTATTTTTAATCCCCTTTACTTTTGAGTGATCTTAGAAACGTTTTATCTTTGATATCTGCTTCACCCTTCTTTGTGGGATTCGACCCCTACTTGCCCTAACTACTTAGTAAGGATTTTGTAGGGATTTATTCTGTGATTTGCTGACAACCGATCAAGCATCTGAATCTTGTTTCGATTTAATTAAAAATTAATTAAAAAAATATGAAAAACGATATTAAAAGCGTGAAAAGCCCTTCAATCTTTTTGGCTTTGAATTATATATTTTTTCCTGAGCATTATGGCTAAAAATTGAGGTAATATCTTTCGGGTCAATTTTTGCAAATTTTTTGCCAAAATCGTGTACGTTAGTCAAAATCTCGGTTTTTGGCTAACAACGCGTTCCGGGGCCCCGGTTCGGTGTTGCAAGATTTTTGGCGCTGATACTCCTTGAAATATCTATATTCATCTAACCAAATCTCAGCCACATTGGATTTAAGGATCCGTAAAACAAGCATCTAAATCATGTTTCGATTTAATTAGTAATTAATTCGGAAAATAATAGGAAAAACAATATTAGAAGCATGAAAAGCCCTTCAATCTTCTCGGCGTTGAATTATATAATTTTTTTTTACTATTGTGGCTAAAAATTGAGGAAATAACTTTCGGGTCAAATTTATTTTGCAAAATTTTAGACGAAATCGTGTAATAATCATAACAGGTTTTGGCTAAAAACGCGTTTTGGGGCCCCGGCTAAGTTTTGCATGATTTTTGCTACCAAGACTCTTTGAGATATCTATATTCATCTAATCAAATCTCAGCTACATTAGATTTAATAATTTGTTTTTACGAGCATCTGAATCTTGTTTCGATTTAATTAGAAATTAATTTAGAAAAATAAGAAAAACGATATTAAAAGCGTGAAAAGTCCTCCAATATTTTTGACGTTAAATTATATATTCTCTATGAGTATTTTAGCCAGTAATTGAGGAAAAATTTTTTGGGTCATTTTTTTTTTGCAAAATTTTAGCCGAAATCGTGAACTAACCATCACGATTTTTGGGCTAAAAACGCGTTTCGGGGCCCCGACCTAGTTTTGCATAATTTTTGACGCCGAGACTCCTTAAAATAATTATATTCATCTAACATAATCTCAGCCACATTGAATTTAAGGATTTGTTTTTACGAGCATCTGAATCTTGTTTCGATTTAATTTGAAATTTATTCAGAAAATATGAAAAACAATATTAAAAGCGTGAAAAGTCATCTAATCTTTTTTGCGTTGAATTATATATATTTTATGAGTGTTGTGGCTTTGCAAAATTTTAGGTGAAAATCGTGTACCATCATGGTTTTTGGCTAAAAACGTGTTCCGACACGCCGGGTCAGTTTTGCATGATTTTTGGCGGCAGCGGCAAGACTGCTTAAAATATATCTATATTCATCTAATCAAATCTCAACCATATTGTATTTAAGGATTTGTTTTTACGAGTATCTAAATCTTGTTTCGATTTAATCGAAAATTAATTTGGAAATAAAATAGGAAAAACGATATTAGAATCGTGAAAAAGGCTTTCAATTTTTTTGGCATTAAATTATATATTTTTTATGAGTATTTTCGCTAGAAATTGAGGAAATATATTTCGGGTTAATTTTTGCCAAAACCATAACGTTTTCGGCTAAAAACGCATTTCGGGGCCCGACTCAGTTTTGCATGAATTTTGGTGCATCTAACCAAATCTCAGCCACATTGGATTTAAGGATTTGCTTTTACGAGCATCTGAATCTTGTTTCGATTTAATTAGAAATTAATTCGGAAAAATAGGAAAAACAATATTAGAAGCGTTAAAGGCCCATTAATCTTTTTTATACCGAATTATATATTTTTTATGAATATTTTAGCCAAAAATTTCGAGTCAATTTTTACAAAATTTTAACCGAAATCGTGTAGTAACCAAACCATCACGGTTTTTTACTAAAAACGCGTTCCAGGACCATGGCTCTTTTTTGCATGATTTTTGGCGCTGAGACTCCTTGAAATATCTTTATTCATCTAATCAAATCTCGGCCACATTGGACTTAAGGATTTGTTTTTACGTGCATCTAAATCTTATCTCGATTTAATTAGAAATTAATTTCGAAAAAAAAATATTAAAAACGATATTAATTAAAAGTGTGAAAAGTCCTCCAATCTTTTTGGCGTTGAACTAAATATATTATGAGTATTTTTGCCAAAAATTAAGGAAAAATCTTTCAGGTCATTTTTACCATTCATGGTTTTTGGCTAAAAACGCGTTACGGAGAAGCGACTCAGTTTTGCATGATTTTTTACGCCGAAACTTCTTGAAATATCTATTAAGAAATATGATTAATTTATATATATATATATATATATATATAATACAAAGAAGATAAATTATTACAAGATTTGAGATTAAACTTTATAACAAAGCTGTTGGTCATTAGACATGTTTAAAAGGATTAAAATGTAAGATAGGGTAACACTCAAGGGAGTTGGCCATGTCCAGGGTGAGTCCAAAGTCAGATGACTCTGTCATATCAACCATTTCTCCATCTTTCACCCTCCAATCGAAGCATTGGACCAATGTTGCAATTGTTACAGGTAGCATCGTGATGGCCAAGGAGGCTCCGGGACATCCTCGCCTCCCACTCCCAAACGGGATGTAATCATAATTTGGGTTCGCATTGTAATTAATGGAGTTGAGCAAGAACCTCTCTGGAATAAATTCGTTTGGACTATTCCATGAACTTGGGTCTCTCAGGATGGAGTAATAGTTGATTAGGATCCTACACTTAGCCTCCAACTTAAACCCATTGATCTCACATTCTTCGATGCTTTGTCTAGGGGAAACTACAACCGGACTGTGTAGTCTTAGAGTTTCTTTCACCACAGCTTGTAGGTATGGCAGATTTTGAATATCTGATTCTCTAACCAATCTTCCATGTCCAACCATGGAATCTATTTCCTGTCTTAGTCTCTTGAAAACTTGTGGATGGTTGATTAGCTCTCCCATCGCCCATTTTATAGTTGTTGATGTTGTCTCAGTTCCGCCGATAAACATATCCTATACAAAGTTTCACCATCACTAAATCGATTAATACTCTAGCACTTTAATTAATTATACTCTTACTTTAAATTTAAGTTTCAAGATTAATGGAATGAAATATAATGACTTACTAGTAACAAGGCCTTTATGTCTCTCTTAATCAGCTTGACTTCAGCATTTGGGTCATTGCAGGTTTCCAACAAGATATCCATTAAATCCTTCCCTTGTTTACCAATAATGCTATTCTCTTCATGTTTCTTCATGATTTCTTCAACGAATTGGTCGAAGTTACAAAGTGCTTTTTTAAACTTTCTACCATAGCCGAATAGGTCAAGCTTTTCCAAGGGGCCTAATATGTCCCCTGCACTCAACTTCCCCCCAACGTCTACTAATTCGTCAACCAACGCCTTAATCTTCTTGGCTTCGTCTGCGCCGGCATCGGAAGGGCTCGTGCTCATCGCCATCCTACAAATCACATTGTTTGAGAGGGCTATTAATGGTCCACTCAGATCACAGGACTCGTTTTCTGTGGATACTTTGATCAGATATTGCGAGAGTTTCGTCAGCTCTTGCTCCCTGATATAGCTGAATTGATTCAACTGCGAAGTAGAAAGCAGCCTAGTCATGCAAAGCTTCTTCATAAACCGCCAATAGGCACTATATGGTGCAACGACAAGACCAGACCTAAAATATATGTTGTAATCAGGGTTGCCGAAGTCTGGACGGTCGAGGAAATTAAGCTCTTGGGTTTTCAAGATTTCCTTGACGAAATTGGCGTTTGAAACCAGGATGAATTTTGATGCTCCCATATGAAGCTGCAAGAGTGGGCCGTAACGAGTGGCTAGGCTATGCAATTTCTGGGGAAAACTGGTGGAGCCTAAAAGCAGGTGATGTAAGTGGCCAATAATGGGTAGGCTTGGTGGAGTCGGAGGGCTTTGAAGTTGATCCCTGGAGCCACCATAGCTTGACCACCTTTTCCCGAGGATCTGAACCAGGTAGCTCCAAATAAACAAAACTAAAACCCAGGAGCCATAGTAGTAATAATATGAAATCCCATCTGGCGTTGAGGCCATTGTTTAGTTTTTCACAAGCTTTTGAAGGTAGCTATGCTCGCATAGCTTTTGGAGAAAAATTAACTTGTATTTATAAAAAATAAATCTCAATCATAATATCAATAAAAAGATAATAATAAAGTTAGTTTTCAACAGTAAACCAAACTTGATATTAACATTGTATATATTATTATATATATATATATATATATATAATATAATGCAAGACCGAGATATGATAATAAATAATTGCACCCGTATCTATATATGATGCATGCAATCCCAAACAAAAATTAATTAATAGCCAGTATCCATAAATGATGCGAGCAATCCCAAACAAATATTAATTATTCTTTTTGGTGTCTAAGTGGCTTGTTCCAACAGAAGAACTTAATCAGGTTTAAGTTTTGAGACCTTACATCTGTAACATAGTTATTAAACTCGGTCTGGTCTGGTGGTTCGATCGGTCAATTCGGTGATCTGGGGCTAGACCTAGTCCAGGTTATTAGTAGAATCGTTTAGCCAATTGACCCGGTGAAACCCATTCGACCAGGTAAAACCCTGTTAAAACCCGTCGACCTGGTTGGGTTTTATTGACCCGACGGTCATAAATTTTTAATAAAATTACATTTTAACCTTATATATTTGTAATTTTTTTACATGATATAAGGGTAAAATAGTACTTACAAAAAAATTAGTCACTAAAAAATAAAATTACATGTAAAAAAACCCACAAAATATTAAAAAGTCTCATGTAAATTCATGTATAAAAATATAAAAATATATTTTAATATATATTATTAACCCGACATTTACCTGATTAACCCGACGGTTAGACCGTTTGACCTGTGACCCGGGAGCTCGAACATGTAACCTTTCGGGCCGAGTTTAATAACTATGGTACGTAACTGTCTCCGTTGGTAGACTCACCCATCAAAACCACGTGCACAGGGCGATCCTCATTATGCTTTGTGGGGCCTTGACCCCCCAAAATTGGAAAAATTGCTTTATTATCCCCATACAATTCTATATATCTCTAGATAGATACATTGAAATTCTTAAATTACCCCTAAAATAATTTTTATTTGAATTGGCCCCCAATGCCACTTGTCAAGATCCGCCCCTGCACGTACGCGACGCGGGTCGGATCCAGATTAGTCAGAACAAATCTCTAGATATCGGATGTGGTACCAAAAAAATTATGCTACAATCATTTTTCCTTCTAAACGCGTAGAAAAAGTTTTGCTATAAATTGTTTTTGTGACTTGCTTGCCACCACTACTTTCATTCACATCGTGGGAACTAGGGGTGTAGTCGAGTCAAGGCGGCTCGAATAATGAGATGCCCGATGATCGGTCGTCAGCAATTATAAAAATAATTCCCAACAAAATCCTAACTAAGTAGATAGGGTAAGTAGGGGTCGATCCCACAGAGAAGGGTGCTAGACTTTATCCGAAAATTCAGTCCTTAAAATCTCTCAAAAACAACACAGAAAGCAGAGGGTTTAGAATAACAATTAAGAAGAAAACAATTATACTAGAAAACAAAGCAAAGTAAATTAAATCTAAGTCTATGCCAATTGAGAAAGAAAACAATAATTAAGGGTATACTTCTTCACCAATGGTAGAAAACAATCAAATTAATTATGGGTCATTGATTTAAAAGATAAATTCAATATTAAATTCTTGATGATAACTGGTCAAGGGAAAACCCTAACATGCTATTTAGATAAGATTAGCCATCAAGCCTTAAATTACCCCTTTTTCCTCCTAACTAATCGATTAGCCGTCAAGCCTTAAAGATTTGCTAGGATTCAAAGCATTAAGATCAACTTTTATTAGTTCTTTCACTCATGCTTAATAAATAAAACCATACAACAACAAGATAAATCTGATCACTGACATGCAAACCCAATTAACCCGCCGTCAAGCGCGGCTAACTTGCTACACACAATCAAATATGAACGTCAATCCGCTATTTGATCTAGCCAACAATCTCTCAAATTACCTCTTTAGTGGCCACAATAAATCAATAAAGATCAAGATTGTAGAATTGAAACAAAATTTAACATGCTATCTATCAAGAATAAAATACCAAATTATAAGAACAGAAATCTCACCATATTTAATTTATTGAATTCACCAAAGGATCAGAAGTATTAAGAATTTAGCTACTCATGGATTTGGGAAAATCCATGAGCGGCATAAGAATACTTACAGAACTAGAAGGGGGCGAAATCTCCTTACAAAATACCTAGGTATGCCGCACCTCCCTATTGCTAGAGAGGGGGGCGGCACCTTTGCCTAAAAAACTAGAAGAAAACTAGAAGAAAATAAATTATCTATGTGAAAATATTTTGGTCTGTGATTTGTATTACAGGAGGTGGCTATTTATAGTGGAAATAACCCTAGGAATTCCAATCCTAACTTGGAAAGGGGTCTAAGTCGGTTTTGAGTCTAACTTAGACTCCAAGTTAGATTAAAGGTCATCCTAGAGTAGAATCCAAGTTAAAATAGGATCCTGAAAAAATCCTGATTTCGTGCAGTGACTTCGATGGTATTTTTGGGCTTGAAAAAGGCAGAACTGGGTCTTGGACTTCAAAGAAAAGTTGTAGATCTCGGAGTTAGCTTTCCAACGAGTACTCATAAGCTTCAATCGGAGGTCTGAGCAGAAAGTTATGATTTTTCTACCAAAACTGCGCCTGAATCCTAATCCTGTTAGGACTAGAATCGGGAATCTACGGGATTTGGATATTTCCTTGGATATAGGAGTTATTAATTGGGATTTTAATTCCAATTAATGATTTATATGGGCTGAGTATCTTCCCATATAAATTATCCAAAAATACCAAAGCTTGAAGGCTTATCCATGGCTTGTCTTCAATTAAAGCTCCAATCTTCAATTCTTGCTCTTGAAATAAATCTTCAAGTCTCCAAATTATCTTCAAATGGTCTTCAAACACGAACTTCGAATCTCCAAATCTATGCTCAAAATTGCTTTGCTCAAATCTGTGTAAAAAGTCATCAAAATAGCTCCAAAAATAGTGAAAAATAACAATTTCTCATTTTCACATCACTTAAAGGTTCAAAACACAAATATTATCAAAATAGCATATATTTAAGCATAAATGTGTCCAAAAACATAGTAAAATAACCATAAAAATAGGGCCTTTTTTAGCACAATCACCCGAACTCGAGCTAGACACAAATATCCGAGTTCGATACTCGGCTCGAGCTCGGTCGAGTTCTGATTACTGAACTAGAGCTCGAGCTCGGCTCGAGTATCGAGCTACCTGAGCTCGATCATAAGCTCGAAATTTTGTTGTTTTTCGATGTTGGTCAAGAAGAAAAAAGCAAGATTGAAAAGAATTTACAACTATATGGACCAGTTCTCAGCTAGAAAAAGTGGCACAGATTATTGTCTATCAAATTCATTCTTCATCATCACCATTACAGAAAGTAGAAAGAAACTATTATATTCTTCACTAGATTACTAAGATGAAAAAAATCTTCAAACCCACAATCAAAGTCAGATTTATAGGTGATAAACAAATTTCTTGTGAATGGAAAGATTTGCTTTAAGTTGCTACCAGAAAATTCCTCAGCTCCATTAAAACTTCAACAATGGAAGAGAAGTATGGAATAGGAGATCAATTGACGGAAATCGAAGAAGTCTCTGGAGCGGGTGGCTGCGAGAGAGACGTTGCAGCAGCAACGGAAACTGGCGGCATTGTCTCCATTTATAGCACGATTGTGGCGGATTAGTATATAACTTTTCAAGTATTTAGTTTGAAGTCCACTGCATGACCTGCTTCAACACTAAAACCCAAAAAAAAATTTATATGTAATAAATTTTTCGCTTTTTTGGATGAAAGTGGTCTTATTGGTAAGGGGGCCGAGTCTGAGATAAGAGTATATTTAGGGGCAGAACTACTCTGTGTGTGGGGGTAGCCATGGCTACCCCAACGCAATAAAAAATATATAGAAATGGCTTTAAAAATTAGAAATTGCTATCCCTACAAAAAAATTGTTGGCTACCCTAAAAAATTTTTGGTTAAGAAAAAAGTACACGGATGGTCAAAATCTAAAGATAAATTCTAAATGTAAGGGTTAAAATCACATGGGGTTGTTTAATTAGTAGCCATGTGTCTATTTATTATTGATATTCACAATTTGTTTCCTCACCACTTAGTCACTTTATAAAACTCACAAAAAGTAAAGACTTACCCTACAGGCTACAAGCCTTATTCTCATTCTCTCTGTGTAAACCCAAAAGAAAATCTTTGTCTTCTTTCTTTTTTTATTTTGTTTTCTTCACCTCTTGTAGCAGACTAAGAAGCTTCTATATGAAATTATATTTTCATTTTTCTTGACTTTTATTAATATTTATTATAAAAAATTTTTATTAATATTTTATTTTGGCTACCCTAATATTTGTTTTCTGGTTCCGCCCCTGAGTATATTATAGATATTTTTTCTATGTAATAAAAAAGGGGAAAGGGTTTGAGTACTACCAAACTCCCACTATTAGGGTTGTACTACCAATTTTAAAATGATACAATAATTGTTGAATATTGGTAGTACTCTCCGTAATGGGGGGTTTAGTTGTACTTGACCTTAAAAAAAACGTTTAAGTATAATATTATTGTTAAGCATCCCACCTCAAATCAATTGGTAATAGGTGCCAACTTGAATATAAGACATTCATTCATGCCAAACTTAATCAATACAAGCAGGGCGGTCTGCGCTTGCGCTGCAGTCATCTTCTTATTAGGGCTATATTTTTTTGTAGTTGTTTAAGTTGGTTAGTAAGAAGATATTGCATTGGCTGTAAGTTAATCAATTAGGAGAAACTTATACATCGAAACAAATAATTCGCATATATAAAGCAAAACACATGACCTCTCTTTCATTCTAAAAGTTCATTACCTAAATTCTAGTACTCCATCTATAGGTAATTCATCAAAATAAAGCTAATATTCTACTCCTCCATCTCTACATAATTCATTAAAATAAACCTAATATTAATTGTTGCTTGAAATGTATGTTGATTATCTTAAAAAACATAGTACGCTGCGGTAATTTTTTTTATCTTGATTGTAATTGTTAAACTAATTAACTCAGGTAGGTGGAAGAATTTGGCTTATGCATAAGGAAGACCTAATTTTTTTGTAGTCAAGGAGCATGTATAGTTGTCGTAGGAAAATTGAATTAGTTGAGAGCATTTGCAAGAGCATGTGTAATTTACACAATGCATCACCAAATGATTGTACTTAGCATTGGAAATGTGGAAATATACTAAACATAAGCAACTAATGGAAACATCAATAAAAATAAAGTCGAATGATAAATAAAAAAAACTTTTTGTAAAATAAAAGAGAAATAAGGAAATGTTAAATTTAAATATCAAATAATATAATCAACAAATAAATCCAGATTTACCTCAAAATGTTGCGGTGAGAAGTGAAAGCTCCCCACTTTAGGTTAAGCTATCCTAACGCACTACTAAATTAAATGGAAAGGTCTTATCAACGTCCACCTGGAAATTTTAGGAAACAGAACGGATTCCATGTGAAACCAATTCAGAGAAATGTTAAGAAGAAAACGACTCAAACAGAAATGAAGACGAAAGGAAAACAGAACTGGAATGTCAATAGTTTACCCATGAATCAATCATTATTGCAGATACATTTATAGCACCAATCCTTTGGAATTCCGGCAGAGGAGTTGAACCGATAAATCCTAATATCCACACAATTAATATGTAATTAAAACACACTTAATCATAAATATAAAAATAGTAAATTACAAAAAAGGGCAGCAAGAAAAGTTTGGGAGGAAATTCATCGAGAACCTTTTTAGTCACCCGAAAAATGAGAAAAGACAAAAAAAAAGTCAAAAGGAGGCACCACATTAATCCTCAATTTGGCCTTTAAGTAACTTTCATAGTCGCTAAAAATAATATATATATATATATATATATATATATGTATATATATATATATGAGATATTAACACTCTAACAACTTTTTTTTGAGTAATACATTGAAATCTCATTACAATCAGAATAATTCCTTATATGCTCAAATATCTAATGAGAATCCAATACAAACTAAGAAATTGCCTTAAATAAGCTAATTACAAACTAAACAAACAAATAAATAAACAAACTATTAAACCCACATTTCGTGGGATTTGAAACCAGGACCTCACGGTCCAGGCACGGGTGCACTCCAGTTGAGCTAACAACTCGGGTGCAGCACTCTAACAACTAGTGTTTAAAGTTATATTATTATTGATTAAAGAGTAAAACATTAATTAATTAATTAATAAAATAAAATTCAACAATCCAATTCATTATATATATATATATTATATATTATTTTTAATTATCAGGGAAATTACTAAAAGATCAAATTGAGGATTAATGTGGTGTCACCTTTTGGCTTTTTTTGGTCTTTTCTCACTTTTCGGATGACTAAAAAGCCCCTCTATGAGTTTCCCCCATTCCTTTTCCTGCTACCCTTTTTTTGTAATTACTCATTTCCTTTTCTTAATTGCTTTTAATTAATGTTTCTCCCCCCTTTCTTTTTTCCTCTCAGCAACTCAGCTGTTGCTTTCCTTTCAACTCCTCAGTGCTGATCAATCTTCAGGTTTGCCAAAAATCAAAAATTTCATTACTCCCATCTTTTTCCACCTTCACATCTCTTTCCTCTTTCTTCTCCTTCCCCATTTCTTCACCATGGATCGTTCAATGTCTTTCCGTTATAAATTAAACCACCATTTCTTCAATGCGTCTATTATTATCCAATTAACACCATATTCTATTACATCTTTGAACTTCCTATTACTCACAAATAAAAGCATGTTCTTTGACCTTCTTAGTTTTGCATGTCTAAAAAGTTAGTTTACAAAAGATCTATGACAATAACAAGAGACAATATTAAAACTAATCCATTTAAAATGCATTTTTACTGCAACCTTATATAATTTAATCAATTTATCAAGCATCACTCTAGAATAAAAAATGTCTGTGAACCTTATATAATTAATTATATTAATATCCTTATTCAATCAATTAATCAAGTACCACTTTAAAACAAAGAATGCCCGTAGCGTTAGCGCGAACTAATACATGCCTTGTAAGAGTTAATTTGTGAAAACTAGAAGGCTATTTGAAGGGTCTATATCAATAAATGTCCCTTTCTATTTGAACACATATAAATACAACATATACTTGCAGGGCCCCCGCTCCCCACTCGCCTTGGTTCGTCCCTGTTTATAATGCTACAACATTGAAATGAAAATTGAAAAATTGTTGTTAATATATAAATATAGATACATACATACATACATATATATGTATATATATATATTATATATAGTTTTAGCTTTGACATGCGTTGCACGTGGCCCAACGTGTTTTAATTACCACCAAATTTTGATAACCACACTATGAAATTTTGATGATTACCTTATGAAATTGTGATAAACTCCTGATGAAATACTGATAACCTAACTATAAAATTTTAATAAACCTTTCTATGAAATTTTGATAACCTCCATATGATTTTGTTGATAACCTCTCTATGAACTTTTATTAATCTCCCTATAAATTTTTTATAACATAGTATGAAATTTCGATAATCTCTCTATGAAATTATATATCATCATCACATTGAACTCCTCTATTTAGTAGCATATATGGATCATTCATATTAAGCTCTCCCATTCTTAGATTGAGCTCGTCCAGTACAAACATATATCATTCATATTAAACAACGTTGGATTATGATTCGAGATTTTTTGAATAATAGGCCCTAAATTAAGCATTTTCGTAAATATCGAGCCCTTGATAACTCATAAAGCATTATATATACTATGATTTAAAGATTTCAACAAAAAAAGGTTTAAAGATTAATCACTCAATATATCCTTATTAAAAGATTATTAATTAATAATTATGCATTACACAATATACATGTGCGCAGATTACAATCAATTTTGGATAATTAATCACTATCGATTAACTTTTGGTATGGTTTCTTGTGATTTTGTAAAGCATTTCAATTTCAATTCCAAAAGTACAACTATAAATAAATTTATGTCCAAACTCATCAACCTAACATAGAAAAATTAACGGTCTATATACAAAAATGTATAAAAGTCTATAATTTACATAGTCGGTTAGCTTTTTAACAAAAAAAATTTACAAATTAATTCATATTGGATGTTCAAATTTTGTTCCTCTAGATTAATTAATACGAAGAAATATATTAATCAAAAAAGTTAATAACCACATATATTGATAATATATATTTATTATTTATTAATATTGCATAAGAAAAAAATGCTATTTATTAAAATTTTATGTCGATATTATATTTTTTTATATAATTTAAAATCAAAATCCTTTTGCTCTTTTTGTGCCAAAAAAATCAAAATCCTTTAATGGTTAGGACTTTATATTTTAATAATGGCAATTTTATATATTTTAATAATGACATAATCAATAAATATTGACAATTTTATATATTTTAATAATAATGACATAATTAAAATATATTTTAATAATATCAATTTAGAAATATGTTTAAAAAAAAAGGATTCAATCGAAAAACATAAAATTTTCCTTTATTCGTACTTTTATATATAGTATATATATATATATATATTGCTGACAAAGCATATGTTACACATTTACCTATAAATAAATATGACTCTCCACAAAGGATCATCATAATACATATGGCAACTAAGATTAATTTTTCGTTCGTATTTCTCGTTGTTTTAGCCAAATTTATGGTGATGTTTTCAATCCAAGCCAAAGCAGATGAATATCATCACCAACTTAAAGAAACCAAATTGTTTGGCTACTTCCATGATTACAGCTCCGGTGGTCCCAACGCCACTGACTTTCCCGTCGTTGGCTTACCGGGCAGGCTCTGGAGGTACGACCAATTCGGAACTCTTTATGTGTTTGACGATCCCCTAACCGAAGGTCCCGAACCCACGTCTCCGAAACTAGGACGTTTCCAAGCCACAACCGTCACAGTGAGTTTGGATGGCCAAAATGTTCATACCTCCGGTTCAGTTGTCTTTACTAACGAGGCTTATAACGGTAGCACCATCCAAATACTTGGGGTTACCAACCAATTCAACTTCATTGGAGAATATGCTGTGACTTCCGGAACTGGCAAATTCCGCTACGCCTCCGGCTTTGTTACCACCGAGACTCTTTTCTTCGACCCCACTCCGTCTATCTCTTACGTACTTCTCCGCCTCAATGTTACAATCCGTCACTATTGAAAAATATGTTCAACTATTTGGCAAATTCGAATAATGATAGCGCATGTTTTTATCTTTTCAAGCTTTGAATAAAACTATGATTTATGTTATCAATTTCTGCCCCGAAATAATATTTTATGTTATTAATAAGATAATAATAAAGCATGCACATGTAATTCTGTATTGAGATGACATTCTTAAATTGTCAATATAAAACATGCATTTTACTTGAGCCTATAAAATGTTGCCCTTTCCAATTTGAGATGTCAAATAATAGTATATATGATCCAATTGAAATATGCTTAACTATGAACATATCAATTGCTTTGGAATTAATCTAGATGGCTTAAACGCGATATTATTGTTCGGGGAAAAAAAATACTCTATGATCAACTAATGTTGGAGTTTGATTTGAAGGGGCAAAGCAAGAGAAGAAAAAAAACTATAACAAAAAGTGCTTAAGATAAAGTTGACATATCTATATCTATTTATCTATACTATAAATAAAAGTACGAGTTTTGTAAAACTTTTGAATCACCTATTATACCCTTATTAAACTTTTGAATCATCTATTATACCCTTATTTTTCAAATATATTTCTTAAATGTCATTGTTTAAATTTTTATACTTTTAGTCAACTAAAAACTCTATTTTTATTTAATTAAATCTCATATCCTTATAACTATTTTATTTTTACCATTTTACTATTTTACTTTTATAGTTTTACTCAATTAAAAACTCTATTTTTATTTAATTAAATCTAATATCCTTATACCTATTTTATTTTTACGATATTACTAATTTAATTAAAAAGCTTAGATATATTAAAATTTTTAAAATATATTTCTTAAATGACATTGTCTAAATTTTACAGTTTTTTGTTAGAAATAAACTTTTACAGTTATTCTGCTAAAAACTCTATTTTTATTTAGTTAAATTCAATATTTTTATAAATATATTATTTTTACCATTTTAATTTTAAAAAATTGGAGACTTTTTGATAGTTCTGGATCAATTTCAATTTTATAATATAAACTAATAAAAGTATTATTATCAAGTTTAAAAGTTAAAATAAGTTGCCCAAATCTTACAGTTTTTTGTTAGAAATAAACTTTTACAGTTATTCTGCTAAAAATTCTATTTTTATTTAATTAAATTCAATATTTTTTACAAATATTTTATTTTTACCATTTTAATTTTAAAAAATTGGAGACTTTTTGATAGTTCTAGATCCATTTCAATTTTATAATATAAACAAATAAAAGTATTATTATCAAGTTTAAAAGTTAAAATAAGTTGCCCAATCATTAATTATTCATTTTTTAAAAATAATTAAGTTAAAATTTATTGAAAATTTAATTATTGTGATTGATCTTTTTCTATTTTTAGAGTGTTTGTTGGTAATTTAATGTATTGGAGTGTATGACAAGAATTTAAAGTTTTTTTTTTAAAAAAAAGACTAACATGCAATTATTTCCTTTGAAAAGGATGGTGATAATTCAGATGAAGGCTTGGTGAATTTAGAATTAGAAAACATAGAAGACCATATTTCATATTCTCCTGACCACTCAAGAGGATGAGGAACTATTTCCAAAGAAATCACCAAGCAAGAAGAGCAGAACAGAGGAAGTAATCAAAATTCCATATTTATTATATGCATAGATTCCAAACTGAATTTTTATAACAGAACTGGTGCTAAAGACAAGGGAAAGAAATTTTGATGCAGGAATGAAATGAACCAGAATTGTTTTTGTCAATATGTACATCTTTTGATGCATGGAATATCAGACTTATGAGTTTGAAGACAATATTTATTTAGATATATATATATGTTTTCTTTCTGGATTGCTTTCGCTGCAGACAGAATTAGAGATGAAGTCACTTTAAAAATATTTTACCCTTTTGCATGATGTTCAAATTTTGACATTTATTGTATTTACATAGTTTTCAGCTTAAATAGAGTACTTATTTACAATTACACTTACTGCAACTGAAGGTATAAGCCTTACTTTTTTGAATTGAATTAAATTTAACTTCAGAATTAATAAAGAGTGTTTTGGATTGATACAATTTCATTGAAAAAAATTCAAAGCAGTAACTTTTTTGTTTGAGTTACCTTGCTTTGTATTATGGAAAACAGAAATTTTTTGTAAGCTAAATTGTAACAACGAGATCCAATTTCAATTTCCATACAAGTTCAACATTCAGAGAATGTAATTTATACTTCATAAGTTACTGCTAATTTTCATCCTCTATAAATTGAGGACCTTTTACATATAAGAACCTTATCTCAAATAATGATGTCCATAAAAAAACATCTTTTCTCCATTAATAATTTGCAGAAAAAACAATCTTTACTCCAATAATAATTTGCAAAAAAGAAAATCTTTGCTGGAAAAAAAATTTCAATTATTCTTGCATGTAAGAAGAAAGCCCGCGGCGAAGCGCGGGGTTGTACTAGTTTCTTTATTAAATTGATAACTGAAAATATATTTTTAAAATAAAAGGACTAAGGAAAACAAAATCTATCTATTATTGGACATTAATTTTTATGCATAAAAGACAAATTATGTATCTATGTTTATCTTATCTTGTACTCTCTCTCCTAGTTAGATGTCCGGTCAAACAATCTCAATGTTTGATCATTATTTATAAAAAAAAAAAGTTATTTAATTTTAAAAGGATGTGTTAAAAAGTTTGTAGTATAAAGGTTATAAGTGTTATTTTTTAAAAAATATTTTACTTTATATAATTTTTATAAATAATGGTCAAAGTTTGGTGTTATTTGATTAAAAATAATGAACATCTAATTAGGGACAGACGGAGTAACTTGATATGGGGAGATTTTTTCCCTTTGATTGTGTTAGGGAAAAAATCCATTTTTTGTTCTTTTTTAATTATTTTGATAGTTGCAACCTGCAAGCGTCACAGATGTAAATGAAGCAAATTTCTGGTAAATTGCTCAAATTGGTCTTTAACGTTTGCAAGAATACTCAAATGAAGGCCTAATTAGTCCAAGTCCAATCATTAATTATGATGCAGTAATGATTCAGCCCTAATGTAGCATTGTTAAATCCTATTTGATTCAAAACTTCACAATAGCAGTTTTCGAAGAAAATTCATAACTTTTGATCCAAAACTCAGAAAATGCAAATGAGGTACCATTGGAAAGAGGATTCCAAGACCTACAACTTTTATGTTTACCCCAAGACCTAATTCTACCATTCTGGTGGATGATTTTGCCCTTTAAATGTCTGGACAGAATTGATCTTCTCCTAAACCGATTTGGAGAATGTTTTGGACGAAAATTCAGATGCTAAAGATGATGTGGAGCATTCCTATTGGCCAGGTTGGATCCTAATTAATGAGGATAATCTAAATTTCCATTATTTTAATAATGGAATAACTAAAATATTATTTAATAATGACAATTTAGAAATATATTTGAAAAAAAAAGGTATAATTGACAAACATAAAGTTTCCGCTTATTCGCACTTTTATATATAGTATAGATAAGGAAAATTCTATTTGACCCTTCAAATTGTCCCTCCAACTCGACCCTTCTAATAATTAAGGTAACAAATTAAATCGAGGTTTGACCCCTAGTTATAAATATGGATAGTTTATAGGGTAAATCCCTTGATTTTAGGCTATTATTGAATAGGATTTTAGAAATTATAATAAATTTTCTAATGACACGTCAGGAAGGACAAGTGAGGGACAAATTGAAGGATCTTGTAGCAAAACTCTCTTAAAATAAAAGGACTAAGGAAAACAAAATCTATCTATTATTGGACATTAATTTTTATGCATTGATCAACCTTTTATTTATTCAGATCTGTGGTAAAATCATTATAATCCCTTTCTTTTGGATGCCAAGGATTAGATCTGTCCATCGAATCAATCACTTGATCATCGTTGATCAAAACTTTTTGTTTGGAAGAACAAGCGACAACGAAGGGGTGATGGGCGTGATAGCGAGACATCAACATGATTCACGACAGGCGTTTTGGATTTCCAAGGAAGATCCAGTTCTTCAGGTGCAAAAAGTAATCGATTATAGGATTTTACTGAGATTTGATGTAATGAGGGATGATATTCCTAAAATTATTGTAAAATCAGTTAAATGAATGAAAGTTATCTATTTTTCAAAAAAAAAAAAAATTTATGCATAAAAGACAAATTATGTATCTATCTTTATTTTATATCTTGTACTCTCTTTATCCTAATTAGATGTCCGGTCAAACAATCTCAACTGAAAATATATTTTTAAAATACATAAGATACTTATCAAAGTCAACTCATCGTCTTTTAATGTGGAATAATTATGCACGAGGAACTTGAAGGCATTTTATATACTCCAGGCTAAGACAAATAGTACATTTTAGTGTTTTACAGGTTCCAAGATACACGCAATTGATGATTACATATATATTTCTTTATTAAATTGATAACTGAAAATATATTTTCAAAATCTATCTCAAAAAAAAGGAAAACAAAATCTATCTATTATTGGACATTAATTTTTATGCATAAAAGACAAATTATGTATCTATCTTTATCTTATATATATCTTGTACTCTCTCTATCCTAATTAGATGTCCGGTCAAACAATCTCAACTGAAAATATATTTTTAAAATATACATGGCAGCCTGCACTTGTGCTGCAGTCATCTTCTTATTAGTGCTAAAAGTGCGATACCTAAATTCTACTCATCTCTAGGTAATTCATCAAAATAAAGCTAATATTCTATTCCTCCATCTCTAGATAATTTATCAAAATAAAGCTAATATTAATTGTTGTTTGAAATGTATGTTGATTATCTAAAAAAACATAGTACGTTGTGGTCTCTTGATTGCAATTGTTAAATTAATAGACTCGGGTGGGTGGAAGAATTTGGCTTCTACATAAGGAAGGCCTAATTTTTTTGTAGTCAAGAAGCATGTATTGTTGTCGTAGGAAAATTGAATTAGTTGAGAGCATCTGCAGGAGCATATGTAATTCACACAATGCATCACAAAATGATTGTACTTAACATTGGCTAACTGTGTTTTTGGAAATGTGGAAATATACTAAACATAAGCAACTAATAGAAACCTCAATAAAAAGGAAGTTGAATGATAAATAAAAAAAACTTTTTATAAAATAAAAGAGGATTTAGGGAAATGTTAAATTTAAGTATCAAATAATATAATCAACAAATAAATCTAGATTTACCTCAAAATGTTGCGGTGAGTAGTGAAAGCTCCCCACTTTATGTTATGTCATCCTAAGGCGCTGCTAAATTAAATGGAAAGATCTTATCAACGTCCACCTGGAAATTTTAGGAAACAGAACGGAGTCCATGTGAAACCAATTCAGAGAAATGTTAGGGAAGAAGAAACTCATTCAAATAGAAATGAAGACGAAAGTAAAACAGAACTTAAATGTGTCAATAGTTTACCCATGAATCAACCATTATTGCAGATACATTTATAGCACCAATCCTTTAGAATTCCAGCAGAAGAGTTTAACCGATAAATCCTAATATCCACACACAATTAATATGTAATTAAAACATACTTAATCATAAATATAAAAATAGTAAATTACAAAAAAAGGCAGCAGGAAAAGTAAGGAAGGAAATTAATCGAGGGCCTTTTTAGTCACCCGAAAAATGTGAAAAGACCAAAAAAAGCCAAAAAGAGACACCACATTAATCCTCAATTTGGCCTTTAAATAATTTCAATAATCACTAAAAATAATTTTTAAAATATATAAGATACTTATCAAAGTCAACTCATCGTTTTTTAATGTGGAATAATTATGCACGAGGAACTTGAAGGCATTTTATATACTCCAGGCTAAGACAAATAGTACATTTTAGTGTTTTACAGGTTCCAAGATACACGCAATTGATGATTACATATATATTTATTGATAACTGAAAATATATTTTTATTTTTAAAATAAAAGGACTAAGGAAAACAAAATCTATCTATTATTGCACATTAATTTTTATGCATAAAAGACAAATTATGTATCTATCTTTATTTTATGTACTCTCTTTGTCCTAATTAGATGTCCGGTCAAACAATCTCAATGTTTGATCATTATTTATAAAAAAAAATTATTTAATTTTTAAAGGATGTGTTAAAAAGTTTGTAGTATAAAGGTTATAAGTGTTATTTTTAAAAAATATTTTACTTTATATATTTTTTTATAAATAATGGTCAAGTTTGGTGCTATTTGATAAAAAATAATGAACATCTAATTAGGGACAGACGGAGTAACTTGATATGAGGAGATTTTTTCCCTTTGATTGTGTTAGGGAAAAAAATACATTTTTGTTCTTTTTTAATTATTTTGATAGTTGCAACCTGCAAGAGTCACAGATGTAAATGAAGCAAATTTCTGGTAAATTGCTCAAATTGGTCTTTAACGTTTGCAAGAATACTCAAATAAAGGCTTAATTAGTCCAAGTCCTATCATTAATTATGATGCAGTAATGATTCGGCCCTAATGCAGCATTGTTAAATCCTATTTAATGCAGAAGTTCACAAGAGCAATTTTCGAAGAAAATTCATAACTTTTGATTCAAAGCTTAGAAAAATGCAAATGAGGTACCATTGGAAAGAGGATTCCAAGACCTACAACTTTTATGTTTACCCCAAGACCTAATTTTACCATTCTGGTGGACAATTTTGCCCTTGAAATATCTGGACAGAATTGATCTTCTCCTAAACCGACTTGGAGAATGTTTTGGACGAAAATTCAAATGCTAAAGATGATGTGGAAAACAATGTTGGAGATTAATTAGAGATGAAAATACTATGTGTTTTCGCATCTTTAAAGCAAAGTATTTTCGAGACTCCTCTTTTATGCAGGCAACTTTGGGATCAAATCCTTCTTTTGTGTGGCGTAGCTTGTTAGCTGGAAGGGAAGTTCTTCGATCAGGTTGTCATTGGAGAATAGGGAATGGGCAAACTGTAGACATATGGCGTGATAAGTGGGTAAAGTCTCCTCGCTCTTTTCAACCCCAACCTCGTCCTGGCACTACTTGTTTAAGTAACCCAGTTTCTGCTCTTTTAAATGAGAATGGACAATGGGAGATTGATCTTGTTAAGGAATTGTTTGTTGATGAGGATGTTGAACGAATCTTGAGTATTCCTCTACACCAAGCACAAATGCCCGATGTATTGATATGGGGTCACTCTAATAATGGATATTATACGGTCAAGAGTGGCTATTTTGTGGCTTATGAATTGTTAGGCAGACAAAATTTTGACATGGCAACTAGGTGTGATAAATGGAGAATGATTTGGAGTGCCAGAATCATGCCTAAAGTGAAATACTTTATGTGGCGGCTTATCAAAAATTTTGCCATTTAAGGAGCTTCTGTGTCAAAGGGGTATAGATATACCAGTTGTCTGTGATGTGTGCGATGAAGTGGAAGCCTCTTATATTCATACGTTCTTCGATTGCCCCTTTAGCTGTCGAGTATGGTCTCTTGTTTGCCCTGGGGTGTCGTTATCTTTAGCAAATTGGAGGAACCAGGAGGATTTTTGGGAGGCTGCATTGATGCAAGTGAAACAGGAGAAAACGATTGAGATTTTTTGTGTCTCTATGGCTAATCTGGGCTAATCGAAATAAAGCTCTGCATGACAAGGTTTCTGCTTTGCCATCGTCGGTCTCTGCAGTGGCAACTCGTCTTATGTTTGAGGTGGAGCAGACGTGCTATAGGGCTAGGACTTTGGCTGTTGGGAGCGAAATCGTACCAGTTTGGAGTCCTCCACAGATGGGATCTTTTAAAATAAATATTGATGCCTCATTTGATGCTACCAGAAGAGAGGCGGGGTTAGGAGCACTCATTAGAGATTGTTTTGGCCAAGTAGTTGTCTGTTCATCAACTAGAATTAACCAGGTTCCTGATGCTCTTTATGCCGAGGTGTATGCGATACGATTTGGCTTGTTGCTTGCTTATTGGCAGGGCCTTAAGGACTGTTATTTGGAGAGTGATTCACTATTAGCCATTATTGAGATTAAGAAGAGAGAGCCTTCACTTTGGAGTGGGGGTACTTTGATAGATCAAATTAAGGAAATTAGATCTTTCTTTTCTAGTTGTAATTTTAGGTTTATTAATAGATTAGCTCATAATTTTGCACATGAGCTAGCTCATATTGTTTGTGAGGTAGGCCTCAATCGTGTTTGGACTGGAGCTTCTCTACCCGTTTGTAATCCGGATTCATAATTAATCAAAGAAATATGAATTTTTCTCAAAAAAAAAGATGATGTGGAACATTCCTATTGGCCAGGTTGGATCCTAATTAATGAGGATAATCTAAATTTCTGATCGGTCGTTGATCAAATCACAAGATAAATCCCCACAAACCAATAACTAATAACTAGGGCAAGTAGGGGTCGAATCCCACATAGAAGGTGGAACCAAATTAAATCCAAATCACACTAAAGAAAGTCTTACCAAAGGGGATTTTTATGGGTTTTCAAAATAGACAAATTAAATTAGAAAACAATAAAATAAAATTAAACTAAAGATTAAGAAAATAGTTTGAGAAAAACAATTGATTAAAAACATACTTCTTCTCCTTTAGGTAATTATTTTGATCTAATAAATCATGGATCATGCACACAAGACATGAATTTGACTTAAATTGCAATCAATTAAGAATCATAAATTACCCCAAATCGATATATAGCCTAAGACGTAGACATCAATTTTCATTGGAATAAAGTAATCCTCTTAACATCTTAAACAACTCCACTTGAATAATTGGTATAGGAGAGGAATACTCAACCCTCCAACATGCTAATAAAACTTCGTCCGCACCATTGCCAAAACTAATTTCTATTGTTTCTAATCAAGCATCCCCTTGGGAAGAATCATAGAGCAAGCATTAAGATCTATTTTTCCGCATGCATGATAGATCAATACCAAACTCATCTACATCTATTTCCAATTCGGCCTATAGATTTCAATAAGGTTTGATAATCCCATTGAACCTAGAATTCCTAGAATTACAACTGTCACTTGGACCAACATTAACTCAATTCGAGCTAACTCGAATCTAACTATAGCATTCATAAATCTCAAGATAAGTTGCGCACCAAATCAATCAAAATATGAACACATAAGATGAAGCACAGGGATAAGAAACATAGTCAAACAGAAAAATCAAATTATTAAGAACAAAAGTCTCACCATAGATTCATTGATCAAAAATACCTAAGGAAAAGAAGTATAAGAGTTTACCTACTCATGGATTGTTTCCAATCCATGGGAGGATGGAAAACTTACAAGAAAATAGGAAGAGAAGAGAGAGACGGCGGCCTCCTCTTCAAACCCGCAAATTGTATGTGTGTAAGTTGTATTCTATGTATGCTTAGGGTTTCTAGGATAAGAGGGTATATATAGGGGGCTGCCTAGGGTTTAATTTAGAGTTATAGCTGACTTAAACTAACCCTAGGGACGTTCTGGGCTGTTCTCCATATCTTCAAGCTGACCCAAATAAGTTATATGGGCTTAATTGATCAAAAACGCAAGTCAGGCCCAAGACAGATTCTGTCAGCAGATTTCAGGGGCATTTTTGTCCATGAAAATGTCAGATCTGGGCTTCGACCGAAACACAAAAGTTATAGCTCTTGGAGTTAGCTTTCCAACGCATGTTCATGCGCCTCATTTGAACCTCTAGATCAAAATTTATGGCTGTTTTCCCGAACTGTCGCCAAATCTGGAAAGTATTGAAATAGCTTCAAGAGGAAGTGACATGAAAGTGTCGACTCTGGGCTGCTGGGCGCGCGCGGGACAAGGACCCCGACTCCACATGGGCGCCCACATGGTTGCCTTGAGCACCTATGTGGTTTGCTTGAGAACCCAGGTGGGCAGTGTCACGACTCCAGCTGGGTGCCCACATGGTTTGTCTGAAGACCCATGTGTTTCGCCTGATCACCCAGATGGGCTGTGTCATAGCTCATCACCTTGACATGTCTTCTTGCCTTGAACTTGTCTTTGCTCCTTTGCCTTGAAAACACCAAGCAATCAACTTTATGACTTTGATAAGCATAAAATTGACTATTCAAGCTCTTCAATTACGAACATGATGGCTCCATTCTTCATCCAAAACTTCCTTGGAAAATATTTGTGTCATAAATCATCCAAAAAGGCTCTATAAATGTATAAAATTGATGATTTTGCACTTTTCTTCTTGTCAACACCTATGAACACAATTATAACCAATATAAGGCATAATCAAGCATAAAACACTCAAAAAGCATAGGAAAAAGCTAATAAAAAGGTGTATGATTTTGGTCTGATCAATTTCCATTATTTTATTAATGGAATAATTAAAATATTATTTAATAATGGCAATTTAGAAATATATTTGAAAAAAAGGGTATAATCGACAAACATAAAGTTTCCGCTTATTCGCACTTTTATATATAGTATAGATAAGGAAAATTCTATTTGACCCTTCAAATTGTCCCTCCAACTCGACCCTTCTAATAATTAAGGTAACAAATTAAATCTAGGTTTAGCCCCTAGTTATAAATATGGATAGTTTACAGGGTAAATCCCTTGATTTTAGGTTATTATTGAATAGGATTTTAGAAATTATGATAAGTTTTCTAATGACACATCAAGAAGGACAAGTGAGGGACAAATTGAAGGGTCATGTAGCAAAACTCTTAAAATAAAAGGATTAAGGAAAACAAAATCTATCTATTATTGGACATTAATTTTTATGCATAAAAGGCAAATTATGTATCTATCTTTATCTTATATCTTGTACTCTCTCTATTCTAATTAGATGTCCGGTCAAACAATCTCAACTGAAAATATCTATACTATATTAAAAAGTACGTTCACCTGTAAAACTTTTGAATCGCCTATTATACCCTTATCTTTCGAATATATTTCTTAAATGCCGTTGTTTAGACTTTTATAGTTTTACTCAATTAAAAACTCTATTTTTATTTAACTAAATCTTATATCCTTATAACTATCTAATTTTTACCATTTAACTATTTTAATTAAAAAACTTATATATATTAGAATTTTTTAAATATACTTTTATAGTTTTACTCAACTAAAAACTATATTTTTTGGCAAAAAAAAATCTAAAAACTCTATTTTTATTTAATTAAATCTAATATCCTAATACCTATTTTATTTTATCATTTTATTAATTTAATTTAAAAAACTTAGATATATTAGAATTTTTAAAATATATTTCTTGAATGACATTGTTTAAATTTTACAGTTTTTTTAGAAATAAACTTTTACAATTATTCTACTAAAAACTCTATTTTTATATTTAATTAAATTCAATATTTTTATAAATATTTTGATTTACCATTTTAATTTTAAAAAATTGGAGACTTTTTGTTTGTCTGTACCCATTTCAATTATAATATAAACTAATTTGAACAAAAAAATTATAATATAAACTAATAAAAGTCTTATTATCAAGTTTTTTTTTGGCGATACGTCGTATTATCAAGTTTAAAAGTTAAAATAATTTACCTAATCATTAATTATTCATCATGTTTTTAAACTAATTAAGTCAAAAATTTATTTAAAATTTAATTATTGTGATTGACCTTTTTTCAATTTTGGAGTGTACATTGATAGTTTAATGTATTGGAGTGTATAACAAGAATTTAAAGTTTTTAAAAATAAAAAGAAGAGTAACATGCAATTATTTCCTTGGACTTATAAAGTTAGATGAGTTGACGAAAAAAAAATAAGAAGTTAGAGGAGTCAATTGGGCGGGTTGGACGGGTTTCGGGTCATATTCATCTGGCTCCAGGTCATTTGAGTGAGGTAATTTTCTTGGATCATTCGGGTTTCGGCTCATCTGGGGTTAGGTCATTCGAGTCTACTGGATTTAGGGTCAGGCGGGTTCGGGTTTTGGTCTCAGGTTACTCGGGTTCTGGGTCATTCGGGTTTATGACTCAGATCAATTGGGTCAACCTTGGATTTTTAAATGTTTAATTCTTAAATTTATTTGAAATGGTTAAAATTATAACAATGTGTATTTTATTGAATAAAACATAATTTTAGGTTATAATATTCTTGGGTTATTCAGGTTAACTTCTCGGGTCATTTAGGTTACGGGTTTGTCAGGTCTAGATAAGACAGGTTCGGGTCGTTTAATTTCTCTGGTCAAATCGGGTTCAGTCGGGTTGGACGGATTATCGAGGTCAGATCAGATTTTGATAGTTTTACTTATAATTAATTTCAATTATTATTTTAATTTAAACACGATTGGTTACGTACACGATCACGTGCACCGTATGGAGGTGAAAACTAATATTTTTAAAATATATAAGATACTTATCAAAGTCAAGTCATCGTTTTTTAATGTGGAATAATTATGCACGAGGAACTTGAAGGCATTTTATATACTCCAGGCTAAGACAAATAGTACATTTTGGTGTTTTACAGGTTCCAAGATACACGCAATTGATGATTACATATATATTTGTTTATTAAATTGATAACTGAAAATATATTTTTAAAATAAAAGGACTAAGGAAAACAAAATCTATCTATTATTGGACATTAATTTTTATGCATAAAAGACAAATTATGTATCTATTATCTTGTACTCTCTCTCCTAATTAGATGTCCGGTCAAACAATCTCAATGTTTGATCATTATTTATAAATAAAAAAAAACTTAATTTTTAAAGGATATGTTAAAAAGTTTGTAATATAAATGTTATAAGTGTTATTTTTTAAAAATATTTTACTTTATATATTTTTTATAAATAATGGTCAAAGTTTGGTGTTATTTGATAAAAAATAATGAACATCTAATTAGGGACAGACGGAGTAACTTGATATGGGGAGATTTTTTCTCTTTGATTGTGTTAGGGAAAAAAATCCATTTTTTGTTTTTTTTTTAATTATTTTGATAGTTGCAACGAGTCACATATGTAAATGAAGCAAATTTCTGGTAAATTGCTCAAATTGGTCTTTAACGTTTGCAAGAATACTCAAATAAAGGCCTAATTAGTCCAAGTCCAATCATTAATTATGATGCAGTAATGAGGTTTTAACGAGACACTCCTCTATTCCCTCTCCCTTTTTCTTATAATATATTTTGCCTTTCAAAAAATTATGATGCAGTAATGATTCAGCTCTAATGCAGCATTGTTAAATCCTATTTAATGCAGAACTTCACAATAGTTTTCGAAGAAAACTCAAAACTTTTGATCCAAAACTCAGAAAAATGCAAATGATGTACCATTGGAAAGAGGATTCCAAGACCTACAACTTTTATGTTTACCTCAAGACCTAATTCTACCATTCTGGTGGACGATTTTGCCCTTGAAATATCTATACATAATTGATCTTCTCTTAAACCGACTTGGAGAATGTTTTGGACGAAAATTCAGATGCTAAAGATAATGTGGAGCATTCCTATTGGCCAGGTTGGATCCTAATTAATGAGAATAATCTAAATTTTCTATTATTTTAATAATGGAATAATTAAAATATTATTTAATAATGGCAATTTAGAAATATATTTGAAAAAAAAGGTATAATCGACAAACATAAAGTTTCCGCTTATTCGCACTTTTATATATAGTATAGATAAGGAAAATTCTATTTGACCTTCAAATTGTCCCTCCCACTCGACCCTTCTAATAATTAAGGTAACAAATTAAATCAAGGTTTAGCCCTAGTTATAAATATGGATAGTTTACAGGGTAAATACCTTGATTTTAGGCTATTATTGAATAGGGTTTTAGAAATTATGATAAGTTTTCTAATGACACGTCATGAGGGACAAGTGAGGGACAAATTGAAGGGTCATGTAGCAAAACTCTTAAAATAAAAGGACTAAGGAAAACAAAATCTATCTATTATTGGACATTAATTTTTATGCATAAAAGACAAATTATGTATCTATCTTTATCTTATACTAGGTAAGAGGCCGCGCGTTTCACTGCGCGAACATGTTCTTGCACTTGATATGCAATAGTCCCCAATCAGTTTTCAAAATATTATTGGTGACTTATGGGTTTGCCAAATGAGGATGATGACCAATTGCTTCAGGTCATGTGTTTTGAAATATTTGGACTTAAGTAAGGATCCGACCAAAAAAAAACCGGTCTAAAGAATTAGCCTCACTAATCTAAGAACAAATTGATAGGGGTATTTTGGTCATTTCATGCTTGATTTTTTTATTATTTGAGTTAAAGACCGAGGGTATTTTGGGAAGTTTGGAAAAAAAAACCCTCCATGGATCTGATTTCTACCATAAGCACAAATTATGTAATATTAAGTAGACTGTCTATTTTCGTTAACCGAAACAACTAATTCTTTGGAATCATTTTTTATACCTTGAACATTAAATTTAGTTTTCGAGTCCTTTATGAAAATTGTAGATCATGGAAAAACCTTTCAAGAGACACTTAATCATCTCAATCAGACATCTGGAGCAAAAGTAATATAATATATTAAGCGGACCATCTATTCCCGTTAACCGAAACAACAAATCTTTCGGAAGCATTTTTGATACTTGAAACATTAAATTTAGTTTTCGAGTCATTCATGAAAGTTATAATCATGGAACAATCTTTTAATAGACACTTAAATCACCTTAATCGGATAACCGGAGAGAAAATTATATAATGTTAAATAGATCGTTTAGTCAAACCACTTATAAATATGTTATATTATATTAAATTGCTAGAAAGTAAAAAATGCCCTTAGAAGTTTGTGATAATAACGAAAAAACCAATATTGAAATGATGAAAAACCAATCTAAATAGTAATCAAATTAATAAGGTTAAATCTCTCGACTGGTTCTTTAGTACTTTCACTTCCGATCACCTTAATCGGATAACCGGAGAGAAAATTATATAATGTTAAATAGATCGTTTAGTCAAACCACTTATAAATATGTTATATTATATTAAATTGCTAGAAAGTCAAAAATGCCCTTAGAAGTTTGTGATAATAACGAAAAAACCAATATTGAAATGACGAAAAAACCAATCTAAATAGTAATCAAATTAATAAGGTTAAATCTCTCGACTGGTTCTTTAGTACTTTCACTTTCCGATCACCTTAATCGGATAACCGGAGAGAAAATTATATAATGTTAAATAGATCGTTTAGTCAAACCACTTATAAATATGTTATATTATATTAAATTACTAGAAAGTCAAAAATGCCTTTAGAAGTTTGTGATAATAACGAAAAAACCAATATTGAAATGACGAAAAAACCAATCTAAATAGTAATCAAATTAATAAGATTAAATCTTTCGAATGATTTTTTAGTACTTTCATTTCCTATAATTATTGTTTTTTATTTATAATAGATGTCCGGTCAAACAATCTCAACTGAAAATATATTTTTAAAATATATAAGATACCTATCAAAGTCAACTCATCGTTTTTTAATGTGGAATAATTATGCACAAGGAACTTGAAGGCATTTTATATACTCCAGGCTAAGACAAATAGTACATTTTAGTGTTTTACAGGTTTCAAGATACACGTGATTGATGATTACATATATATTTCTTTATTAAATTGATAACTGAAAATATATTTTTAAAATAAAAGGACTAAGGAAAACAAAATCTATCTATTATTGGACATTAATTTTTATGCATAAAAGACAAATTATGTATCTATCTTTATCTTATCTTGTACTCTCTCTCCTAATTAGATGTCCGGTCAAACAATCTCAATGTTTGATCATTATTTATATAAAAAAAATAATTTAATTTTAAAAGGATGTGTTAAAAAATTTGTAGTATAAAGGTTATAAGTGTTATTTTTAAAAAATGTTTTACTTTATATATTTTTTATAAATAATGGTCAAAGTTTGGTATTATTTGATAAAAAATAATGAACATCCAATTAGGGACAGACGGAGTAACTTGATATGGGGAGATTTTTTCCCTTTGATTGTGTTAGGGAAAAAAAATCTATTTTTTGTTCTTTTTTAATTATTTTGATAGTTGCAACCTGCAAGAGTCACGGATGTAAATGAAGCAAATTTCTGGTAAATTGCTTAAATTGGTCTTTAACGTTTGCAAGAATACTCAAATAAAGGCCTAATTAATCTTCTAATTTTGTTAATTAAGTTCCTAACATTGTAAAATCGGTTCAATTCAGTTCCTAACGTTGTAAAATCGGGTCAAATCAGTCTCTAACGTTGCAAAATTGGCTCAAATCAGTCCATAAAGTCAATGTAAGTCCCTAACACTTTGGGGTTTATTATGCTTTCAATTTCAGGAACTGATTTGACCTGATTTTGCAACGTTTGAGGCTTAATTAACTAAATTAAAAGGTTAATTAATAACGATGCTTAAAATTCCTTTGTTTTTTTTTTAAAAAAAATTATGGGTTTCTCAAGGCTCAAGCTGATATGTTGTTGTTTCAAGAATCCAAGCTACATGAGATGGATCTGAGATTGGTTAATTTGTTGTGGGGAAAAGTTAATTTTTGTTTTAGAGTCTATGAAGTAGTGGTTTCAGTACGTAGGGGTTTAACTATGGCATATGTGATGATGGTTTGATACGAGTAAAAAGTCAATAAGCACACGTCAGCATCGACACGTCAGCGAGGACGTCAGCATCTCTGCTACGAAATTGTTGGAGTCTGTTTCTGATGTTTGAGTTGTTATTGAATTTGTTAAGTTTGTTCTTTCTGTTAATTGTAAACAACAAACTCATGGGTAATGGCATGGATAATAAATGCCCACGATAAACCCATTGTAATCATCGTTTTGAATATTAATAAAATTCCCCTTTTCTCTCTCAATGGATTCTCTCTGTTCCTTTTTCTGGTAAATCTCGATTGGAATTCTGTTCCATTTCCGATCCTGAATTACCGGTGTTAATTACCTCTTATCATTTTGGTATCAGAGCTCCGATTCCGGCACCGGAGATGACACGCGGTGATGATATCAAGAAACTGGAAGACACAATGCAAGAGATTTTGAGGAAGCTTCAATGTCAGGAGCAGAATCAAACTCAAACCATTGATTCTTTGAAGCACGAAATTGCTGCCCTTAACCTGCAGCAAGGCCAAATCATGACGCAGCTGCAGGGACGAGTTTCCGCAGCCGAAACCAGGGCGACGGCGGATGTGACGGCGGCCGGAAGCTGCAATGCGCCGCGCCAACACTTCGCTACAAGGCAATCTCGCATTGAATTTCCGCGTTTCGAAGGCGATGACCTTAATGGTTGGTTGTACCGTTGTAAACAGTACTTCAAGATTGATCAAACACCTCAGGAGGCTAGAGTTACCATCGCCTCGATCAACTTGGAGGGACGTGCATTGCAATGGATTATTAACTGGGAGAAGTATAGAGCTCGAATCCAGTTAGTTGAACCAACTTGGGAAGAGTTTGTGGCAGCATTGGAGAAGCGATTTGGGGACAAGTCTAGAGTTGACGCCATGACTGAGCTTCTGAGATTGAAGCAAACTGGTACAGTCTCTGATTTCCATGATAAATTTGAATATTGGCTTGGTAGACTAGAAATGCCTGAAAGTCAAGTTGTGAGTATGTTTATTGAAGCTTTAAAGCCTCAAATCCAGCAGCAAGTTAGAATGTTCCAACCTATCACTTTATATGATGCCTTAGTACTTGCTCAATTACAAGAATCAACTCATAACTCTCTGCAAATGGAATTTAACAATACCAAAAGATCCTCATACACAGTACCCTCAAGATCTAGTACTATGAATTCTTTCTCCCAAACACAAAACCACACTAGACCTGCTTTACTTACTCATAAGCCGCTACCATCTAAAGAACCAAGTAAAACACCAAAAATGTTGAAGAGCACTGATTTTGATGAGAAAAGAGCTAAGGGCTTGTGTTTTTGGTGCGATGAAAAGTACTTACCGGGGCATAAATGTAGTAAACGGCAGTTGTATGTGGTAGAACTTCATGAGGAAGAAGAAGAGGAACAAGTAGATGATGAACTGCAGGAGATAACAGAGGAAGTGACTCCAAGAATTTCTGTCAATGCACTTACTGGAGAAGTGACTAAGGGGTATAAGACAATGCGTATAACAGTATGCATAGGGAAAAGGCCTTTGCACATTTTGATAGATTCGGGAAGCACTCATAACTTCCTGGATGAGAAAACTGCTCTGCGATTGGGTTGTAGAATAGTCAAAACTGGACCGATGAAGGTTGATGTAGCTAATGGTAATAGCATGTCCTGTTTGGCAATGTGCAAAGATCTTACTTGGACTCTACAAGGTTCAAGGTTCACTACTGATGTATTACTTTTGACATTGGGAAGTTGTGACATGGTGTTGGGAGTACAATGGTTAGAAACTTTGGGTGACATCAAATGGAACTTTAAAGAGTTAAGGATGGAGTTTACTGTCAATGGAAAAAGATTTGTGTTAAGAGGTGGAAATCAGAAAACTAAGCTTAAAACTGTGGATGGCAAGCAGATTTCAAAGGCTCTGGAGAACAGTTCTGAATGTGTTCTCATACAGCTAAATTGCATTGGGGTAATTAAGACTGACAAGGATCATGAAGAGGAGCTTTCAGTTGCTTCTGTTACTGTTAGTAGGGAGAAGGAGTTACCTACAGAAATTGATCAGCTTTTGCAAAAATATTCCTTACTTTTTGCTGAGCCAGAATCATTGCCACCCCATAGGCAACATGATCATCGAATTCCATTACATGAGGGGACTTTAGCTATTAGTGTGAGGCCATATAGATATCCTGCACTGCAAAAGGATGTCATTGAGGCTATGACCAAAGAAATGTTGACAACTGGGATCATTCAACAGAGCAGCAGCCCCTTTGCCTCTCCAGTAGTCCTTGTCAAGAAGAAGGATGGCTCTTGGAGGATGTGCATCGACTATAGAGAGCTTAATAAGCACACCATCAAAGATAAGTACCCGATTCCACTTATTGAGGAACTTTTAGATGAATTGCATGGCTCTGTCTATTTTTCTAAGATTGATTTGAGATCTGGATATCATCAAATTAGAATGCATCCTCCTGATATCCATAAAACTGCATTTAAAACTCATGATGGCCATTATGAATTTGTTGTTATGCCCTTTGGTCTGACAAATGCCCCTGCTACTTTTCAAGGCCTCATGAATGATATATTTAGACCATTTTTGAGGAAATTTATATTGGTCTTTTTTGATGATATATTAGTCTATAGTAAAACATTACGTGAGCATGTGATCCATTTGGAAGCTACTTTTGAAATTTTACAGCAACATTCTTTACTTGCTAAAAGATCTAAGTGCTTCTTTGCTCAGTCTCGGATTGAATACTTGGGGCATTTTATTACAGCCGAGGGTGTGGAAACAGATCCTGCTAAGATAGCTGCAATTTTGGGATGGCCTAAACCTCGAAATGTGACTCAGTTGAGAGGGTTCTTGGGTTTGACAGGGTACTACAGGCGCTTTGTGAAAGGATATGGGGCCATTTGCAAACCCCTTACTGAGTTGCTCAAGAAGAATCAATTTGAATGGAATGAGCAAGCAACTCAGGCGTTTAAGACACTGAAATTAGCCATGACTTCACCACCAGTTTTGGCACTCCCAGATTTTTCAAAACCTTTCATTTTGGAAACTGATGTTTCGAGGTTAGCTATTGGTGCTGTGTTGATGCAGGAAGGCCATCCAATAGCTTATATCCGTAAGGTTTTGGGGCCTAGGCACCAGTCACTGTCGGTTTATGAAAAGGAGCTGTTAGCCATTGTTCATGCAGTATCTAAGTGGCAGCATTACTTGCAAGGAAGGCATTTCATCATTCGGACAGATCATCAAAGCCTCAAGTACTTATTAGAGCAAAGAATTACATCTCCCAGTCAGCATTCTTGGTTGACTAAATTAATGGGATTTGATTATGAAATTTGTTATAAGAAGGGAAAAGAGAATATAGCTGCTGATGCACTCTCTAGAATTTCTTCTGCCGAAATTGCACAACTAGCTGTCTCTAGCATTTCCACAGATTTATGGGATCGCATCAAAGCTTCATGGGTTCAAGATGCTCATCTCAGTGACCTAATCTTGAAGTTACAGCAAGGGACTCTACTTACTTCTTCTTATACTTGGCAGCATGATCAGTTATTGAGGAGAGGAAGAGTAGTGGTGGGTAATGACACTTCCTTACAGAGACACATCATACAGCTTTATCATGAAAGTAGCCATGGTGGACATTCAGGAATGTTAGCTACGATCAAAAGGCTGTCTACCTTGTTCTATTGGAGGGGTTTGGAAAGGCAAGTCAAGGGTTTCATTCGAGAATGTGCTATTTGTCAACGATTCAAATATGACACTTCAGCATCTCCTGGACTCTTGCAACCAATTCCTGTACCAGATGGAGCATGGAAACAAATATCCATGGATTTTATAGAAGGCTTGCCAACTTCTCAGGGTAAATCAGTGATCTTTGTAGTAGTTGATAAGTTCACAAAATACAGTCATTTCATGACTCTTGCTCACCCATTTACAGCATTGCAAGTAGCTAAATTGTTCCTTGACAATGTCTATAAGCTACATGGATTACCCGAGAGTATCATTAGCGATAGGGATGCGGTGTTTACTAGTATTTTTTGGCAGGAACTTTTTAAACTGCAAGGGGTCTCTCTGTATTTATCCACTGCTTACCATCCCCAAACAGATGGCCAAACAGAGGTGGTGAATAGGGTATTGGAAACCTACCTTAGGTGTATGTGTGGGGATCAACCTAAGTCTTGGAGCAATTGGATATCACTTGCTGAATGGTGGTATAATACAACTTACCACTCATCCACCGAATTTACTCCTTTTGAGGCTCTCTATGGGTATCCACCCCCATTACATTTACCATACCTGCCTAGCTCTTCCTTAGTCCAAGCAGTTGACACTAGCTTGCAGGCTAGAGAAGAGATGTTGCAGCTCATTCGCCATCATCTTAAGGAAGCTCAAGACAGGATGAAGACACAAGCTGATAAGCATCGTTCTGATAGGAACTTTGACATTGGGGACTTTGTGTTTTTGAAACTGCAGCCATATAGGCAGAATAGTTTGGCGGACAGACAATTCCATAAGCTCTCTCCTCGATATTATGGGCCTTATAAGGTGATAGATAAGTTGGGAACTGTAGCTTATAAGTTGGAGCTTCCACTCTCAGCTAAGCTTCATCCAGTCTTCCATGTCTCTCAACTGAAGAAGCAAATTGGCGTTCATCATGCTGTTGGTACTGAGCTGCCTACTCCAGGTGAATCCCCAACCTTGGCTCCTCAAACTGTTTTAGCTCGACGATTTGTCAAAAGAAGGAATATGGCAGCAACCCAGGTTCTAGTCCACTGGCAGAATTCATTTCTTGAGGATGCAACTTGGGAGTACCTCTATGATTTGCAGCAATGATTTCCAGATTTCAATTTTGAGTCTCAGCCTTGAGGACAAGTCTCTGCTCGAGTGGGGGGGTATTGATACGAGTAAAAAGTCAAGGTCAAAAGTCAATAAGCACACGTCAGCATCGACACGTCAGCGAGGACGTCAGCATCTCTGCTACGAAATTGTTGGAGTTTGTTTCTGATGTTTGAGTTGTTATTGAATTTGTTAAGTTTGTTCTTTTTGTTAATTGTAAACAACAAACTCATGGGTAATGGCATGGATTATAAATGCCCACGATAAACCCATTGTAATCATCGTTTTGAATATTAATAAAATTCCCCTTTTCTCTCTCAATGGATTCTCTCTGTTCCTTTTTCTGGTAAATCTCGATTGGAATTCTGTTCCATTTCCGATCCTGAATTACCGGCGTCAATTACCTCTTATCATGGTTTTTCTTGGTGATTTGCGGTGGTGGCATAAAGATTCATTCTGTATTGGTACCATGAGGAAATTTGGGTTTCTGTGTGCGTTTGGTATTTCTAATGGGTCTAAAGAAGAGCAAGGGAGGTTAAACGTGTGGGAGGAAATCAAGAATTTCATAGGCTCAACGATTTGCTTTGGATAGTTGATGGGATCCTTGGGGTTGTTTTGTGATTTATTCATTGAGTTGCAACCACCTGCATAAATATGTGGTGATTGAGCAATGTCCCTCATTCGCTCTTTTCTTTATTTTTTTGAGGTAAAATCGACTGAAATTTTCATTGATTATTGAAAACCAGTACAATCTTGTTGGATGATTTCAGATAAACATACAAGAACATCTTCCATCCAAATAATACTTTCACTATAAGATTTGCCTTATTTGAGCTAAAACATCTGCTGCTCTATTGCCTTTACGACCAACGTGGGAGAAAGAACACTTCTCAAACCAGTTTTGAGCTTCTTTGAGGTCTGCTATGTAGGCTGCAATAGGGTGAAAGGTCAGTCTCGGATGAATTTGCCTTCTTAATTACTGTTAAGGCATCTCCTTCCAAAATGATTCGTTGTTTGTTTTTTTTTTAAGGTTGTTGTGTCAGACTTCATTCTAGTTTTCTGGCAGTTTGCTAGTGGTGTTGCCTGGATGGTGCTTGGGTCTGATTTTTGGTTTGTGTTTTTTGCTGTTTTTGTGTTTGGTTTTGCTATTATTTTGGACTCTTTGCTTTGTTAGGCAGATGTTTTCGCTGCCTCGGAGGGTCCTGACTTGTGTTATTGTTTTTTTTCTCTATTAATAAACCTTTCTGCTTTTCAAAAAAAAAAACTAGGGCTTGTTTGACCATTGAAAATTTTCAAATCATCGAAAATTAAAATTTTCAATGGTTTAATCTTTTCCATGTGTTTGATAATCCATTTTCAATTTTGCTTAATAAAACTTTTTCAATGAAATAATGTTGAATTGGATAAGTAACTAGAGAGCTACTTATCACTTAATGTAGAAAACGCTAAGCTAAATCCTTTTTAAAAAATTTTGTTTTTGGCTATATTACCCTTAGACAATTACGTCTTCTTCCTCCTATTTGTTCCAAACTTTATCACAAATCATAAAATTGCAGAGACTTTCTCTTGGAAATTATTTATTTAATCCATTGAACAACCATTCAAGTAAATTTTAGGATCTATTTTTTTTATTCTCCTTTGTTCTTCTCTCCCGTCGTTTTGTGTACTAATAAAAAACTAGGTTTTCCTGCCATTTTTAAACTCTTCTTTCTTGTAACAACGCCATTGATTCTGGTAATTAAACAATAGATCAAATCTTTTAGACTCTTTGCTCATGAAAGATAAACTATATACATTGCAATGTAAAGATCTGTAAAGTGCAAGTATGTGTTGGCTCGTTTTTCTATTTCTTTTCTCAATTTTATATATTATATATATAAATATGTCTACATAAGAAAGAAAAAATTAAAGGCATTATAAACATGAGTTATTATTAAACATTTATATAATTTATATAACAAAATTAGAAATTAAAAACAAATAATATTATGTTATTAATATAAGGGTAACATTGTAAACTAAATTATTTATAGAATTCAACCTTCATCTTTATCAAACAATATATTTATATTCGGTCTTTAATTTTCAGGAGGATATCAAACAGTTTTTATAGTTTGGATTCAGTGTTTATGAGATTCAGTATTTAAAATTCTGTATTTAATTTTTAAGCACTTAATTTTCAGTTTTATCAAACAAAACCTAAATTAAAAGGTTAGATCTTATTTGAGCATTTTTACAAACTTTAGGAATCAATTTGAACATTTAGCCTTTTTAAAATAAAAGGACCAAGGAAAAATAATCTATGTATTATTGGACATTAAAAAAAAACCCTAGCCTCCCCTCTCCCCTCTTCCCTTCAGTCGTCGTCTCTCCCAATTTTTTTTTCAGTGCTTTTGCTTACCCCCTCCTCCCCTTGGTGTGTCGTCTCAATAAAATACTCAGATCTGCAGTTTGTTTTTCAAGTAAGTTTCGTCAGTTTGTTTTATTGAGTCTTGTTGAGTCAATTTGTGTTGTCGATTTAGTTTTTTTTTTCCATAGCCTGAATCTTACAATTGATTTAAGGATTGTCGATCTTCTCCATTAGGATGATTGGTAAAATTGTGTTGTTTTTCTTTTCCGTGTCATGGAAAAGATCAATCTGTTATTCGAATCAGTCACTTTTCTATTGCTGGTAAAAGCGTTTTGTTTGGGAAAACAGGTGAAAACGAGGGAGTACTAGACATACTACAGAGTTATCAACATAGTTCAGGACAAAAAGTTTGGGTTTCCGAACAAGGTTCATTTTTTTTGGTTAAACGAACAAGGTTCATTGATGCGAGGAATGTGTTACATAATTTTGTTGAGACATTTTCAAGCATAAGAAGAAGACATTCTAAAAATTATTGTAATATCAGTAAATGAAAGTTCAATTTGATTTTTCGTTGAAATAAAAAATTATGCACAAAAGACAAATCATGTATATCCTTATATGGGGAGATTCTTTCTCTTTGATTGTGTTAGGGCAAAAAAAATCCATTTTTTGTTTTTTTTTTTATTAATTTCTTGATTTCTTGATATCAATAACCAATAATACATAGATAATATTTGATACATTGATAGTGTAAAATTTGGACTCCACAAGTAGGGTGAGGAGTTAACACATACCCATTTTTTAAATTAATTTTGTTTTTAAAATTCAAAACTATTGCCGAAGGGACACATGTCAACCCTTAACCTCGCATGTGTAGTATGCTAAACTATACTGACAATGTATTTTATAATTTTCCATAATACATATATAAAAAAAGATCGACAATATAATAATTAATTAATATAATCTTATTATTAATACACTCTATTTAGCATATATATAAAAAAAACCACTTAGGTTCTATTTGATAAAACTGAAAATTAAGTGCTGAAAGATGAAGCACTGAATTTTTAATACTGAATATCATAAGTACTGAATTCAAACCTTAAAAATTGTTTGATATTTTACTGAAAATCAAGTAGTGAATGGGTTTCGGCCAAAAAAAAGTACTAAATGGGTATGTATCGTTTGATAAAAATAACCACTTAATTATGAAAATAATTTACTTTACATTGTTAACCTTATTTTTATTATTACATGATATAATATTATTTAAGAAAAACAACTTTTTTTTTACTAGATCCATGGCACTTACTATGTGAGTGTGAAAATAAAAAATAAATAAATAAAAAAGTAGATTTGTTTGAATTGGTAGTTTATGGTTGTTTTTTTTTTCTAAAAAAGATAGTTTTTGTTGAATGGTATGAATAAAAGGTAGATATCATTTTTAACCTTAAATTGGGGCCAAATATTCAATTTGAGTCTAAACGTTTGTCAAGTTAACCAATTTGAGCCTAAACCTTTAAAGTGCACCAAATAGGGCCAAAACGTTTACAAAAGCAACCAATTTAGGCCTAATTTTGACGGAACGATGGCAGTGCAATGCACACGCCGTTACAGTTAGTAACGGCTGACGTGGCACTGCCAACGTGGAAAATACTGTTTTTTAAATTATTTTTTAGGCTCAAATTGAGCAAATTTTGAAAGGTATAGGCTCAAATTGAGTAAATTTTGAAAGATTTAGTCTCAAATTGGTCAACTTGGCAAATGTTTATCCAAGTTTATAGTTTTAATAATTGCAATTTTTTTTTTCGTAATAATAATTGCAATTTCAATGAATGCAAAAGTTGAAGTAATTAAGCCATCAACAAATTTCCCTTAGAAATTGAGAATACCATAAAATCACCATAGAAATTGTTATATATATCCACTAAATAACAAGGCTGGAACATAAATTAGTAGCCATAAGTACATAAAAAAAACCATAAAAGTGCCATAGAAATTACATCACATATTGTTCAACAAAATGACCACATTTTGTTCAAAAAGAGAAGTCCACAGAATCAAACATTATATCCCCTCTTTTGGACCCAAATCTTTCATTGAAGATGCCCCATCATTAACAGAATCTTCTACATTGGTTCTAGCCCTCTTTTAGCTCTTTCCAACTTGAAGTTTTGGTCTACCAAGCTGTGACAAAATATGGTAGCAGATCTATAAGCAATTTTGCATAAATAAACTTCACCAACCATAGTAAATAACCCAATAAATACTACCTAACAGCAATAATGACCATATGAAGGGTTTGGTGACTTACATTGGTGATAAATCTGCCTGTTTTAGGGCAGATGCCAAGTCCCTCCATTCTTCTCTTGCTTGGTCTGTAGTTTGGACCAGAGGGTTGCGGGTTATTTGTGCCTTGCCCAGAACTTGCTCCAATGCTGGTGGATGGGACAAATTTCTTGCCTGTTCTGGAGTTGATCCCTCTGCTTTTTGAAAGTGGACTTGTCCTTCCACCACCAATCATGCCATACATCCTTCCATCATTATCAGAAAAAGAGATGCTTGGAGGCTTCCATGGCTGTTTCTTCTTCCCTTTTCCTTGTGCAACCTTTTTTGTGCTTAAATCTACAACAGAAGAGGAGGCTACTCTAGTTGCAACAACTGTTGCTGATGCGTTTACTTTAGGAGAGGCTGAGGCCGAAGCTTGGACTGTGGCAGTACCCAAACCAGATGCAGATCCAGTGACAGAAGATGTTGCTGAACCTTTTTTTATTCTATTTGCAGCTGGTGGGTTCACTTTTGTTGCCTTAACAGTAGCTGTGGCTGTGCTAGGAACTGATGGGGCTTCAAAAGTGGTTAAGTTTTGGGTCTGTGGCAGATCTTGGGAACTGTTTTGGTGTATTTCCTGGTGGATGGGTAGTGAGATTGGTTGATTTTGGGTAGCAGAAGAAGTGGCCAATGTAGGCTGTGAGGAACCCTTGAAGCCAACATTGAAACACACAGAAAAGAGACAATAAGAAAGCAGAAAATGAAAACAAGTCAGTTTTGCATTATTGACAGCTCAATTAAAATAGACAAGGGTTTAAAAATTTACCTCTTTATCCTTGGAAGGACAACTCCTTTTATTGTGCCCCTTTTGAAAACAGCTTCCGCATGTCATAAGCATGCCCTTTCTGGTCACAACCCCATTGACAACAGTTGGGCCTTTTTTCCTCTTTTGGGGCTCACTTGGATGTTTTTTCCTCGCATTCTTGGGCTTTCCAGGGGTCTTCACAGAATTAGGGGGCTGAACAGTTTCTAGATGGTCTTTGGTCCAATCTTTTTCTCCCTGCATGGGCTTGAGGCAGTGACCATAAGCCAACATATATATGTCTTTGTGGTACCATGAAGACACTTCCGCCATTCCGTCAAAATTAGGCCTAAATTGGTTGCTTTTGTAAACGTTTAGGTCCTATTTGGTGCACTTTAAAGGTTTAGGCTCAAATTGGTTAACTTGACAAACGTTTAGGCTCAAATTGAATATTTGGCCTTAAATTGGTGGTTTTTTTTTCAAATTGTTAGTTTTTATTTTTGGGTTTTAAGTCTTTTAAGAATCAAGTTTGTCTCCGAATCAACTCGTGAGACAAACTCAAGTTCTTATATTATAATAACAAGACACAGGGCACTCACTACGTGAGTATATATGAAAATAAAATAATTAAAATGTAGTAGTTTGTGACATTTTTTTTAATGGGTAGTTTTTTTTTAAATGATATAAATAAAATTTAAATATTATATTTATCCTCCAATGGGTAGTTTTATTTAAGATGAGAAGTTTTTAGTTTGTTTTAAATTTTTTAAAAACTGAGTTTGTATCCGAGTCAACTCGTGAGACAAACTCATGTTCTCACATTATAATAGTATCTATTAGTATAGATTATGTAACCTCCTAATTTCTACTAATATAGCACAAGATACAGGGCACTCACTACGTGAGTATATATAAAGATAAAATAATTAAAAAGGTAGTTTATGGTAGTTTTTTTTAATTGTATAGAAAAATGTTAAATATCATATTTACCCATCATTGAGTGGTTTTCTTTAAAATTGGTAGTTTTTATTTTTGGTTTATAAGTCTTTTAAGGACTAAGTTTGTCTCTGAGTCAACTCGTGAGACCAACTCAGATTCTCACATTATAATTAGTATAGATGATTTTTTATAGAAAAAGTATATAATTATCAAATTTAAATATCATCTATACTATATATAAAAGTACGAGTTTTGTAAATCTTTTGAATCGCCCATTATACCCTTATTTTTTAAACATATTTCTTAAATGTCATTGCTTAACTATTGTAGTTTTATTCTATTAAAAACTCTATTTTTATTCTAATATCTTTATAATTACTTTATTTTTACCATTTTACTATTTTAAATTTTTCAATAAAAATTTGGATATATTAAAATATTTTAATAGACAGTTTTATTCTATTAAAAACTCTATTTTCATTTAATTAAATTCAATATTTTATAATTATTTTATTTTTACTATTTTAATTTAAAAAGTTATTGTGATTGACATCTTTCTATTTCATAATGTATTATGATTAAAATTTATTATTTCCCTAACGTGCAATTATTTTATTTGACTTATAATTAATTTTTTGCTTGATAATGTAATTCTTGATGTGGTTTAAATTTGTTGTTTTACTTTGTTAATATTTTTCTTTTGTGTCGGATAATTTCTTTTGTTACTTTGATAGTAAAACCCAATGTATATACAAATGGGCTGGTCGGGTTGGATTTGGGTTAGGTCAGTTTTTGGTTAAGGAAATTTTGAGTTATAAGGGTTCGGTTAATTTTCGGTTTCAGGTTTGGTTGGGTTCGGATCGCTCAAATGTTGGGTCATTTGGGTTTAGGTCAATTTTTGTTCGTGTCTTTTTCGCTTTCGGGTCATATGGTTCCGATAATTTCGGGTTTGAGCCACCGATTTTCAGCTTCAGGTCTTTTCGAATTTGGGTCATTTAATAAATATAATTAATCCCGATTCGGGTAATTTCAGATTAATCTCACGGGTTGATCGGGTTCGAGTCATTAAGGATTTGGGGTCAAGTCATTTCGGTTTCGGATTGAGCGGATTTTTTGGTCAAATCGAGTTGGATAAGGTTTGATTTCAGGTGGTCGAGTCGAATACCCGCACTCGGGTGAAATTTTACCAGCTCTAATAATAGGCTTCTTTTTGACAAAATTAGTAGTATGCTGCTTTGTTTGGTAAAAAAATTAATAATATGCTTAAGATTTTAATCTTAATTTAATTTAAAATAAATTACATCACGTGCTACGCCACGTGAGAGTGAGGACTAGTAAATAAAAAAGTATAAACGTTGAAACCCCAACGTTTTGAAAAAAAAAAAAACGAAAAGAAAAACGATGAAAGCCGAAAACCCACAGTAGCTTCTCATCCATATTAATGGAAGAATTGATTTAACAACACAAGAAACAAAATCCTAATCCCCGTAAAAAAATCTTCAAGTTTTTGACATATAAATATCGAAAATTGTTTTTTTTTTTTTGCACCAATTGTTAGGATTTTGACTCAATTGCTAATTAGATTTGGTTTAGGATTTTTCTAGAGTTTTTTGATTGGTGGACAAGAATCCTAATAGGAAAGGGATTCTTGGAGGCCAAGTTTGTGTTAGTATAAATAAGCAGTATCGGTTTAGATTTTTGTGTGTGAGATAGAAAGAGTTGTATTGTTGTGAGAGAAAGCTAAGATAGCTTTAGGTTGTTGTGAGAGAATCACCCATGTTGGGTTGATTAGATTGAGAGTTTGCTAGTGAGCTTGTTATGAGTGTTGATTATAATTGATTGATTTGATAGTGGAGATTTGTGGCATAGGTCCACAAGAAAATTTGCTTTGTTGTTTTCCGTTTTAATTATTTGTTTGATTAATTCCTGGGATAATATCCGAAGTTACAACAAGTGGTATCAGAGCCTGGTTGATTGAAGATGACAGAAAGCAACGGATCAGCTTTGAAGTTTGAGATTGAAAAGTTTAATGGAACGAACAGTTTTCAGATGTGGCAGAGCACGGTAACAGATGTGTTAGTACAACAAGGATTGGGAGATGCGCTTGAAGCTGATAAGCCTTCCGCGATGAATGACAACAGGTGGAGAGATATTCAACGAAAAGCAGTAAGTACAATTCGTTTGTCTCTTGCTACTGAAATTAAGTATGATGTGTTAGATGTGAAAACTCCAAAGGAGTTGATGGTTAAGTTGGAGTCGATTTATATGTCAAAATCAATTACTAACATGTTATGTTTGAAGAGAGAATTATTTGGATTGAAGATGAAGGTAGGAACAAGTTTAAGGGCACACCTAATCGAGTTCAATAGATTGGTTACTCAGCTGGCAAGTATGGATGAAGTCATGAAAGAGGTTGATAAAGTAGTTTTGTTGATTAGTTCTCTTACCGACAGGTATGATCCTGTGACTAGAGCTTTGATGGTTGGTAGAAAAACCTTGAGCTTGCAAGATGTGACTTCTGCAATTTGAGTATGATAGATTGAAAGAGACTGAAAAGAAAGATGAAGAGAATGGTGCTCTCACGGTGAATCGTGGAAGATCTAATGGAAGAGATTATAAGAATGATGCAAGATCAAAGGGTAGATTCAATGAAAGAGGAAGATCAAGTTCGAGGCCAAGTGTTGATTTCAGTAATAAGGAGTGTTATTATTGTCATGAGATGGGGCACATAAAAGCCTACTGCAAGAAGTTAATGGAAGATTTGGGGGATTTCATGAAATCTAAAGAGAAGAATAAGGTCGGTGTTAATGTGGTTGCTGCTGATATTGAGGAATATTCTGATGAAGATGTTGTTTTGATGGTGCAAGAAGAAAAGAAAGATACTAGAGATATGTGGGTGTTTGATTCTGCTTGTTCTGAACATATTTGCACAAAGAAAGAATGGTTTTCGAAGCTTGAGAAGTGTGGGCCTGTTTACATGGCTAATAATGGTGAAGAAAAAAGTGAAGGCATTGGGAGTGTGAAACTTCGTTTGCATGATGGTAGTGTCAAGATGCTTGGGAATGTGAGGTATGTTCCAAACTTTACAAGGAATTTGATTTTGCTTGGAAAGTTGGATAACTTGGGTTATGGATATTCTTGCCGAGGTGGAGGCTTGAAGACCACCAAAGGTTCGATGATTGTGATGAAAGGAGTGAAGAATTCGAAGAATTTGTATGAGTTGATTGGAAGCACAATTAGAGGAGATGGATCGGTATCTTCACATCAAATTGAGAAGAAGGATGTGGATTTGCCAACAAAGAAGAAAGTCACTTTTGTGGATTTGGTTAAAGGGTGGAGCAATTAAGCTTTGATGAAGGAATTTGAGTCAATATGGAGATTGTTAGGATTTTAACCCAATTCCTAATTAGATTTGGTTTAGGATTTTTCTAGAGTTTTTTGATTGGTGGACAAGAATCCTAATAGGAAAGGGATTCTTGGAGGCCAAGTTTGTGTTAGTATAAATAAGCAGTTTCTGTTTAGATTTTTGTGTGTGAGATAGAAAGAGTTGTATTGTTGTGAGAAAAAAGCTAAGATATATTTAGGTTGTTGTGAGAGAATCACCCATGTTGGGTTGATTAGATTGAGAGTTTGCTAGTGAGATTGTTATGAGTGTTGATTGTAATTGATTGATTTGATAGTGGAGATTTGTGGCATAGGTCCACAAGAAAATTTGCTTTTTTGTTTTCCGCTTTAATTATTTGTTTGATTAATTCCTGGGATAATATTCGAAGTTACAACACCAATATCGTGATTGTTTTTAATCCATATTCTAATAGTATTTTAATGGAAATTTGAGGAAAACCTAAATTTTTATTTTGGTTTTCAAGAAGGTGAGAGAAGAACAAGAAAAAAAAAATCTTCAATGGTTGTTTGAGAATTAAAGAAGTTTAGAGGAGAGTTTTTTCACAAATATTTATGATTTGAGATTTCTGTAGATGGATTTTATTTTTTGTTTTTTTGCTACTTTAAGGAGGAAGAAACGTAAGTTTTGTAAAGGGGCAATATAGTCTGAAACAATTTTCTTTTTAAATAAATTTGGTTTCGCGTTTTGAATAATAAGTAGGTTCCCACTTTCTTATCCAATCTAACACTTTTTCAATGAAAAAGTTCTATTAGTAAGCTAAATTGAAAATAAATTATCAAATACAATAAAAACATAAAACCATTGAAAATTTTAATTTTCAATGAAATGAAAATTTTCAATGGTTTAACAAACATACCCATAGTCTGATTTTGTTCGGTCTTTTCTTTTTTTGTTAAAGTTTTGTCTTTTCCACATATATAATATAAATTAATTAGGGAAACATTGGTCTGCTTCGGATCCTACTTATGGATATGATCTACTTATGATATAAAAACAGATCGTAATATCAATAATAGATTGGTTCAAGTGGTTCGATCCTTATTCCCCTCAAACAAAATCTTGAATTCGAGTCTTATGAATGGAAGTTGGGGAAGTTTTATCCCATAATGAGTCGACTCAACTCAAACAAGATTAACTAGTACTTATAAAAATAATGTAAAAAAACGATCATAATATATCAATCAATAAAAATAGTAATAAAGTCAGTTTCCAACCGCAAAGCAAAAGTACTAGATAGTAGATAGTAACATATTATAAGAAACCATAATAGGAGAAAGTGAAATTACCTAAAAACCAATCCAACCTTAACTTCTCATGATTTGAAAAATAAATTATGAAGGGTATTTTGGTACTTTCATGTTTGGATTTTTTGTTATTTGGATTGATAATTGAGGGTATTTTGGGAACTTTGTGAAAAAGTTACTATTTGTGGGTCTCATTCTCCATAAACTAATATTTTTTTGTTGGATTATTTATCTAATGATCCTCATACTTTTATACTTTATGCTATTAAGTCCTTTACAATTATAGGTTTGACGGTTTAACGCGTTGGCATTTATTTTTGTATTTTTTTCTATTTGTCCGATTAAGGTGATTCAAGTGTCTATTAAAAATTAATTTAATGATCTACAATTTTCATGAAGAACTCAAAAGCATTGTTTTGAAAACCGGACCGGCCGGTCGGACCGGTTTAACCGGGAACCGCCGGCATGTCCGGTCCTTAAAGGGGTGGGAACCGCGGTTAGTCAACATGGTCAACAACCGGGTAAAAACCGGTTGGACCAGCAATTGGACCGGGTTCTGACCGGATAAAACCGGTTTGATAGTGGAGAAAATTTGGAAAATTTTTTGAAGGTGGTGAGTTTTGAACCCACAACCTTGTGGGTAACAAAAACACACTTAAGCCACTACACCAAATGCTTTTATGTGACATGTATATACCTTATATAATATTTAAAAGGTAAAATGCCAACAATTTCCACAAAATGCACTTATCAGACCGGACCGGCGGTTGAATCGGTCGGACCGGTCAAACCACCGACCGGAACCATCGCCGGTTCTAGTGGCGGCCCGGTTTTAAAACAATGCTCAAAAGCCAATTTTAATGTTTTGATTTAGAAAAATCCTTCCGAAATTTTGTGGTTTTGATTGCCGGTCAATTTAATATCGTATAATTTTTTGTCCACATGTCCGATTGAAGTTATTGAAGTGTCAGTTAAAAGGTTATTGCATAATTTACGACTTTCATGAACGACCCGAAAGCTAAATTTGATTTACGAGTTTCATGAAGGGTTCAAAAGGGAATATTTATGCTTCAAGATCTACATTAACAAACATTTTCTTATTTGGATTATTTATCAAATGACTCTCATATTTGTCTACTTTATACTACTTAGTCCTTTTTAAATTCTATCTTAATCTAACCTTTAAGATTTATTTTTTTATTTTTTTGTTCTATCTATCTGATTAAGTTGATTCATGTGTCTATTAAAAGGTAATTTCATGATCTACAACTTTTATGAAGGACCCAAAAGCAAATTTTTATGTTTTCATTCAAAAAAATGCTTCCTAAATTTGGTCGTTTCGATTGTTGGTCTATTTAATACCATATAATTTTCGATCCACATGTCCGATTAAAGTTATTCAAGTGTCGGTTGAAAGGTTATTGTATGATCTACAACTTTCGTGAAGAACCCGAAAGTTAATTTGATCTGCGAGTTTCATTAAGAGTTCAAAAGCGAATTTTTATGTTTCAAGATATCCATTAAAAAAAAATTTCTTATTTGAATTAGTTATCAAATGACCCTCATACTTTTCTATTTTATGTTACTTAGTCATTTACAAATTCTATCTTATTCGATTTAACGCTTCATTTTTTTTATTTTCTTTGTTCTATTTGTCCAATTAAGGTAATTCAGGTGTCTATTAAAAGGTAATTTTATGATCTGCAACTTTCATGAAAGACTCAAAAGCTAATTTTCATGTTTCAATTCTAAAAAATACTTTTGAAATTTTGTGATTTCGATTGACAATCTATTTAATTTCATATTATTTTTTATCCAGATGTCCGTGTTGACTCCATATAGTTTTTGATGATAACAAAACATTCTATATTAGTGGGACTAACCAAGCTATCTAGTGTGCAGTGACAAATTGAGTGACACGCTTAATATATGGTTATGCGCAAACCTATCTAAACAAGGCTCAATATCACAGAAGGAACACACTACGAGTGAAACCCTCCTCAGTGAGTACAGCTAAGGTGAAATTGAAGAAGTTAGTCCACAACAAGTTCAAGAAGCATTTCAGTGGAATTGAGGTCAGAGCAAAAGGGATGCATATGAAGAACTGACTGAAGAAAGCAAGAAAGAGCAATATTCGTGCCACCAATTCTGAGGCACAATTTAGTGGGACTAAAGAAGGTCAACAGCACATCCTGACAGTTTTTGACAGCGTCGGAAAACTACAGTAAAACGGGATAAAAATTCAAAAAGACGCTCCAACGGCTAGTTTCGGCAGATATGTTGGGAAGTAGTTTTGAGCATTCAAGAACTCCTTTGAAAGCATTTACTCTCAAGAATCTTCTCCAAGCTGTACAACACTCTTATTCTTTGTATTTGCTTGGTCTTTTGCAAGACTGTTCTCAATTCTTTTCTTGTAAATCTTGCACAGCGCTTACTGTGTGTATTTCGATCTTTTAAGATCAGTTTACACACTTCAAACTTTGTTTATTTTTTTTTTTTTGAAAAGCAAGATTATATAGAATAAGAGGGGGGAACATAGGGGAGCCTCATTAAAACCTTTAAGAGGAAAAACCCGGTGGGAAAAATCCTCAAAAAGGAAAAAGAGTACACCCACCCCTAACACTTACAAGAAACAGCAAAGAAAAACCAATCCCAAAGGAACACAACATAAGAAATCAGCCCAAGAAACATCAACCAAAGACACTAAAAAGGAAAATGAAAACTCTTGCCAAAGAAACACACCCACGAAAGACCCACTTAAGCCAACTGTGCCAAACCCGAACTCAAGAAAAAGCAAAAACCAATTTCACATCAATACCTTCTCCAAATCGGGAACCATGGGATACAAATCCACTAGATACCGAACATCACCAAGAAGAACCCGACAGCAACCCCATCAGCCAAAAGCCACCTCATTCAGCAACACACAAGAGGTCAGTAACTCTATCAACCCCAGATTTTGCAAGGTTGTCGGCCTCCTGATTAGCTTCACGAAAAATGTGTTTAATTTGCCAATTGCTAACACCTCTAGAGATGAGTTGCATTTGGATGACGATTCGTCGAAAATCCCATGGACAAGAATCAATATCCTTAACCCAATTAACAGCATTGAGGCAATCACTTTCCATCAACAAAGAATGAGTATTCTTCCATCTCGAAGCACAAAAGATAAGCAACCCTTCTTTGATGGCAAGTAATTCATTGTGATTAAGTGCGGGGAGCACTTTTTCGAGCTTGGGTGTTAGCTCGTGTGGTTTTCAAGCTTGGGGAAAGCTTGGTTTGTGTAAAGGCTTGGTGTAGGCCCGTAACTACATCGGATTAGTGGATTTGGTGAAAATCCTTGGTTGGGAAAGGTCAAGGTAGAGGACGTAGGTCAGGTGGACTGAACATCTATAAATCGTGTGTCAAGCTAAGCATCTTCTAATCCATTTTAGTTATCTTGCCTTTATTTGTCTTTATTACTTGCCATTCATTCTTATGTTCTCCTCTGACAAAGAATATTATTTTTTTTGAAAGGCAATGAAGAGATTATTATTAATAATAAAGGAGAGGGGGAAGAAAAGGAACAGAAGGCAAAGACACCTTCAAAGGTTCAACAACAACCAAACAAAAAGAGAACAAACTCAAGGACCAACCAAAACAATTACAAAAAGGAACGCATAAAAGGTACCACCCTATCAACACCATCCTTTGCACGCATATCGGCCTCCATATTGGCTTCTCTGAACACATGCCAGATTCTAAAAGAAGAACAGCTCCTTTGTTGCACCCCTATGCGAACAATACACTTCTTCAACCTCCACGAAGCTTCATTGGGGTGATTCACCCAATGAACTGCATTTCTAGAGTCACTTTCAACAACTAAACCATGAGTTAAGATAAAGAATATTATATAGAGGCTTAAATGCCAAAATGCACCCTAAAGTTTATATGGACTGTCACTTTGCACCCTATTTTTTTATTTTGATCATATCGCACTCTAATGTTTTATTTTGGGTACATTTTGTATCATCCGTTACCGAAAATTTGTTAAGTATCTGACGGCGTCATTACGATGTTGACGTGGCATTCTACATCAGACGAAAATTGCCACGTGGCATGCCACGTCAGCTTAAAAAGAAGAGAAAATTTTACCACGTGGCATTTTCATCATATGTGGCATGCCACGTCAGCACCATAACGGCGCTGTAACCATTTTCTGTCACAGAGGGTGCAAAATGTACCCAAAATAAAAACATTATGATGCGATATGATCAAAATTTTAAAAAAAAAAAATGGGGTGTAAAGTGAACAGTCTGTATAAACTTATTTTGGCATTTTGGCATTTAAGCCATTATATAGAGAGGTTAAGACTTAAGACCCAATAATAATTCAGTGAGTGTTTCAAACGAAAACGATATATGATGCATGCAATCCCAAACCAAAATTAATTAATATATCCCATATCACTGAATATTTCAAAAGAAAACGATATGCTTAGTCTCCGTATATCTATGTGATGCGAGCAAATCCCAAACAAAAATTAATTAATCTTTGTTGGTGTCTTGGAGTTGGACGCGATTATGCTACATTAATCATTTTCCCTACTAAACACGTACAAAATGTTTTGCTATAAATTGTTTTCGGTGACTTGCTTGCCACCACTAGGTACTTTCATCCACAAGGGAACTGTGGGAAATGTACTTAGTTATAGTAATAATTTGATAAGAATATTATATTTAATCGATTCATCATTTGTTATAAATTAAAATTGATAATGTGGAGACTTAGGATTGGTGAGGCTGAAAATGATCCATACTTATTTAGTACAAACAACTTCTTAGGGAGGCTTGTATGGGAGTTCGATCAAAATGCAGGCAATGAAGAGGAGGAAGCTGAGGTTGAAGAGGCTCGACGAAATTTCTACAAAAACCGGTTCAAGTATAAGCCAAGCGCAGACCTTCTTTGGAGGATTCAGGTAAAAATGTTTCATATATATACAAATCATTAGACGATTTATATTAATATATAGTTAATTAATGAATTTAATTAATTATATATTATGGTGTGCTCGAATCTTTTCAAATGCAGTTCCTAAGAGAGAAAAAGTTCAAACAAGTAATTCCTCGGGTAAAGGTGAAGGATGGGGAGGAGATAACATGCGAAACTGTGACGGCTGCAATAAGGAGGAGTGCCCACTTGGTGGCAGCTTTGCAAGCCGACCATGGCCATTGGCCTGCTGAAAACTCTGGCCCTATGTTTTACCATCCTCCCATGGTATCAATTACTACTTCTAACTTTAATTTTACTTTCCCGTTTGTTTCGATATAAGTCCCTTTCTAGAAGTTTTGTTTGTCTCAATTTATAAGTCCCTTTATTAAACCCAATGCATATTTATTAGCTATTTCCAAAACTATCCTTGGTAGTTAAGAGAGTGACACTACAAAAAATATGGCTACGGCGACGGACAAATTCCATCGCGGAAAGGTATAAATCCGTCGCAGATTGGTATCTGCGACGGACATCGTACGTCGCAACGTACGTCGTACTTGTTGAGCTCGCAGTTGCTCAACTGCGACCGTCCGTCGCAAACTATTGTCAACTGCGACAAATGTCACGGCGTCGGTGCCGGTGTTAATCCTGTCGCAGATGGTCAGCTCAGCGGTCAAAGTTTGATCTTAATCCGTCGTATTTGTTCGTCGCAAACCGTCGCAGATGTTTATTTTGTTCGTCGCAGTTGTTTAAAACGTCTGTCGCTGAATTGTAATTTGTACGTCGCATTTACTAGAATTGTTTGTGTTTAGCCGTCGTTGATTAGTGTTTGTCTGTCGCAGATTAGTTTTTGTCCATCGCAAATGCGTATATATTATGTCATTGCTCGTTGAAAATAATGAAAATGTTCGTCGTAATTGCTATGAATACAAGCTATTGTCTGTCGCCAAAAAAAATTTAAGCTGAAATTGCTTTATTTCAATATTCAATCCTCTTTTGCAATACATTGTTTATGATACAAAAGAATATTATACAAGAATATTACAAACTGAATTTCTTGTTGTACCAAACAATCATACAACTATAACAATTTCAAAGTAGAATCTCTTAAAAAGAACCTATCAATACAATAAATAGTAGTATAACTTACATAATTAATGCTGAAGAAGAGGATTTGCTACCTTCAAACTTGAGTTGCTTGAGATTTGTCCTTACAAACTATCATAGAATTCAACTTAGAAACGTCGCAATAGCCATGTTTTCTAGTAGTGTGAATAGGAGGAGAAAGAATTAGTGGGGAAAAAGAAAAGGGTAAAAATAGAAGATAAATGTAGAAGTGCATAAAATTTTGTGTCCTAACTAATTCTCTTAATCTAGATGATATAGTTAAAAGGACTTATATTATGGGACAGAGGGTATATAATTTAATCACTTTCTATAGAAAGTACATGGTAGGAAATAACTTTAGCATGTTTGGTTTTTTTTTTAAAGAAAGTTTAGGGTAAAAAAGTTTAATTGACCCAAATACTTTCTCTCCAAAGTGAGAAAGTGCTTTAACATCTGGTAGGTGTTAAAGCACTTTCTCACTTTTCACATAAAAGTGATTTTGAGACAAAATTACTTAAGAGGCCCTTGTTTTTAAATTTAAAATATTCATCAAAGGGTATTTTAATAAATTTAACTTTACTTTCTTAGAAATTTAATTTAAACTTTAGAAGTTAAACAAACATGCTAAAATACTTTCTTAAGAAAAAAGTTTCTAGTTCTAAACTTTCTATAGAAAGACCAACAAGGGGTTGAATCAAGTGGTAAGCGGCTTGTTCCAGCTTAAGCAGGTCTCAGGTTCGAGACCTTGCGTACGCAGCTGCCCCTGTTGGGAGACTCACCCACCATAACCAGGTGCGCGACGCGGGTCGGATCCGGATTAGTCAAGGCAAAGCCCTGGATACCGGATGGGATACCAAAAAAAAAACTTTCTATATAAAGACTTTCTGCCTTTTTACTTTCTATAAAAACTTCCAAACGGCCTCTTTAAGTTAGCAGTATTTAATTAAGGCTAAATATACAATACACTGTCAGTGGAGTTTAGCAGACTACACATGCAGGTCCTGAATGGTGACATGTGTCCTCTAGGGACTAAATTGAAATATTTAAAACTTAATAATTCAAAAAATAGACATGTATCAACCACAACCCGCTTGTGGAGTCCAAAATTTACACCGCCTATGTATCAAATAATTACCCTTTAATTAATACTTGTCTTTGTTCTAAAATTGAATGTTCGTTTATCAAATTAATCGTATAAATTTTTTAAAAAAGAGACATTCTAGTCTCTAGATATATGATTAACCGTATAAATCGTATATATGTTGATTATTTTTTATTCATTGAAAAAAAAATCTAATGTTGATTTATAAATGAAGGGTAATATTGTAAGAAAGCTTATTATTTTGGTTAAGATAAATAATTATTATACTTTTGCTAATTTTGATTAAGATAAATAATTATGATTTTTTTACTAACAATTAGATGTGTCCATGGGCCGGGCCTAGGCTTGATATTTATGGTATTCATGTTTGTCAAGGCCTGGTCCGGCCCAAAAAACGGGCCTATAGTTTTGTCAAAGGCCCGTCCATATTTTTTAAGGCATGATCAAGACCCGTATAAAGCCCGCTCATATTTAATTTTTTAAAATAAAAATAATAATTAAAATTTATTTAAAAATCAAATTTAAAATTAAAAGTTTAAAGCACAAATAATCTAATAATAAAATAAATATTCCGATAAAAAATAATAAAATAAATATAAATAAGTTTTGATAAAGAAATTAGATTTTAGTAGAGTTTTCCCAGGTTTAAATTAAGATTTTTTTTTTTACTACTCATGAACATGATATTAAAATGGACTACACAATAGGAGGTAGTCCTCTCCTTTCCCATAATCCCACCCCGCCCATCTTAGGATTCGAATCCGAGACCTCCCACAAAAAGCCCCAAACTCTTAACCACTGGGTGTCCCGTTAGGGACAGGTTTAAATTAAGATACGCATATAAATTGTTTAACATTATTATAAATATGTATAACTAATAAAATAAAATTAATACTAATTCGAGTCGGGTCGGGCTCGGCCAAAAACATCAAAATCAAGGCTCAGCCCATTTTTTAAAATATGCCTTCTCCTTTGTTCAAGGCCCGATATCGGGCTTTATATGTTTGTCCAAGCCCTTTCAAATTTCGGACGGGCTTTCGAGCTTGGACGGGTAGCTCTGGACGGGACTACTAACAATTAGAAGTGACGATTTTTGCTTCTTTGGATGGTAGATCATTTGCTTATATATTACCGGATATCTCAATGTTGCCTTCTCCGTTGAACATCGACGGGAGATGCTTCGGTATATATACAATAATCAGGTATACATTAGAACTTTCTTCTCTTTTCTCCTAAACAGTGATATATTGAACTTTATCTAATATTATCCGACTTGTAATTATAATTTATAAATACAAATTGCAGAATGAAGATGGTGGGTGGGGATTGCATATTGAGAGCCCGAATACCATGTTTGGCACAGCTCTAAATTACATTTGTTTGCGTTTACTTGGAGAAGAAGCAGATGGTGGACAAAATGATGCTTGTGCAAGAGGAAGAAAGTGGATTCTTGATCATGGTGGTGCAACAACCATACCCTCATGGGGCAAGTTTTGGCTTGCGGTATATTTCATATAAGAAAAAACCTTACCGGGCTTTGTTACGGCACCAAGTATTTTTACATCATATTTAAAGAGTACAAATGAGTAAAAAAATATTAAGAAGATTAACAAAAAAAAGTTGAATGATTAAAGTATGGGTAATTTTTTGCCAAAAAAAAGTATGGGTAATTATTTGATACACCGGCATATAGAATAAAATGTGTGATAGACTAAATGATCATATAGAATAAAACTGTCTAGGGGATTTTTTGTAAAACAAAATAAAATTGAAGGGTTAAATCAAATAAAAATTATAAAAAAACTAAATAGCATAAATTAAAAAGTTTGAGGGGCTATTTGATAAATAACCCATTAATCAAACCTCAAAAAATAAAAATGTCCGGCCTTGTTCTCCCACGAGGAATAATGAATAATAATATGGTGTAGATGACCTCCTACATATATTATTAACTTTTTTTTTCAATTTATGTACCAAATTGGACATTAAGAAAAATGTCTTTGCAGGTACTTGGTGTGTATGATTGGGATGGAGTCAATCCAATGCCTCCAGAATTTTGGAGCATTCCCAAGTTTTTGCCTATTCATCCAGGTTTGAGTTTTACTTTCAATTTTAGTTTTTAGTTTTTTTTTTTTAGAACTTCAATTTTAGTTATATAAATTTATCAATTACTATAAATTTTATATGTTCTAAATGAATTACACACATATATATATATATATATATATATATATATATAATTAAAGTAAAATACCAGTTATATAGTAATTAAAATACCATTTTTTACACCTGAAAATTTGGCTCAATGGTATGTTTTCTGAATCGCGAGATCTTAGGTTCAAGTCTCACCGTATTTGATGCATGTGGGTTTCGTGAGAATTTTGTATCCCTAAAAAAAATACCAATCCAGTTTTCACCAAAATTTTTTGATTAACTGATTGCAAACTTCTTTTGATTTTGCGTATAATAAAGTCAAAACCTTATGAGTAAAGTTTTTGAAACCGGATCGGCCATGGAATCGGTGATGGTTCCAGTCGACGGTTTGATCAGTCCAATCGGTTCGACCACGATCCGATTTGATAAGGACACTTGATGTCAAACAAAGAATTTTATATATAATAAATATTAAGTGTTGCATAATAATAATTGAAATGCTTTCTGGTAGAGTGGTTAAGTGGTTTATACTCTTTTTACTATGTTGTGGGTTCAAATCCCACTAACAACAAATCTTTTTTCAAAATTTAAAATTTTAAATCTAGTAAACAAATCCGGAATCGGTCAAATCGAAGTGGTTCTTCAGTCCAATCATGGTTGAACCGGCCAAAACCGAGTGTTGACTTAAATTATCAACCGTAAAGTGACACAGCTGTCCGGACCGGATAGGCCTCCGGTACCCGATTTAATCGGTCGGATCGATCGATCCGGTCCGGTTTCAAAAACCATGCTTATGAGAGTGAAAG